>CM023453.1:83130265-83177144 GCA_013339765.2 Haemaphysalis longicornis
CCGGCGACAGGTCAACGCCTGAGTGGCCGCTGGCGTGAGGCACGAGACGGGAACGGGATAACCGTTTCGCAACAATGCACATTTACTTTCTTTTCCACCCACACAGGAAATACAGACAGACCGACACAAGGCGTAACACAGATAAAGGAAACGAAGCTAGGCTTAGGAACCAGGCAACAGTTACTCGAAGGGAGGAGTAAGGCAGACAATAGGCGGGCGGGGGGGCTTCACCCGCTAGACACACACACACACACACACACACACACACACACACACACACACACACACACACACACACACACACACACACACACCCGTACACACAATACGGTACACTAAGAAAGAAGGATAATCAAGTCCGCGCAGTCTATTTGAAGGAGGACGATAACAGAAAGGGCGATTTTAGAGTCTGCAGAACAGTGGTGAAGTGGAGGATGGCTTCGCTCGGTTTGGTCGGTGGTCTCACCGGAGAAGATGCGCTGGTCTGCCGGTCCTCTGCGGTGAGTCCCGTTGATCGGCGACGCAATTCGGGTTAGCGTGGGCCGCGCACAGTCACCTCCTAGAGGGGAATTCTCGGGGCCCGAAGTCGCTGCTGTCGTCGCACTTTGGGGTACACCGCAGCCCTCAGAACCGGTCGCCTAGGCACAACCGCACGACCTTCCACCGCCACTTCTCACTTCCTTCTCCCCGCGAGTCGCGAACCCCGCGCTGCACCGAGCGCATAGTCTTTCAGACAGCGCGTCTTCCAAGAACTCAGCGGGTGGGCTCTCCGTTGGCCGCCGCACTTTCGCCCCTCTCTCGCCGAAACACATGGCCCACTGACCTGTGGGCCATGTGTCGGAGAAATTGCGTCGGAGACATTCTTACTCCGCCGGCATCCCCACGCTGGGTCCCAATATGGCGAGCGAAAAAAAGACAGCCATTGTCACGCGTCACCACGGTAAAAGAATGGACTCCGGACGCAAAGGGATCAAGTTGAGAGGATACTTCAAGACTGGTAAAGGTACTGGGAAGGTAAGAAAAATAGACAATAATAGTGTTGGAAATACACTACGTACAAAAAAAAAACCCCAAATGGCTTTCCGTTCCTAAACCACAAAAGTGTTCTCATGCAATATCTATCGGTCCCTATAGTTTCTCAAAGGCCTACCGCACTTTTCGTTGCTGCGTTGGACCAGGTCGTTGCGGCAGTCGAGTGTCAGTTGTCACTGAGGTGGCTCCCTGAGCGCAGCGCCGTGAAGATGGTGACACGGCCAGTGGGGCGAAGCCACGGGTGCGTGTGTGCCCGTGCAAGCCGGTGCTGAAGACAGCGGAGCGTAGCCTCCGTTGCTCATGAGCAACCGCGTCAAATGCTTTAGGAGGCCAACGGGGCAGTGCCGCTGGTGCCTTGCGGGTTCCCAGACCTCGGGTCCCGCCTCCTTGGGTCGCCTCATACCACGATCCCTCCGTCCACCTCCTCTTCCTCTTCTTTCCCTTTCTTCCTCCTATTTTTCTCCACCAGCTTCCAGAAATTTCTCGCTTCTCTCTTCTTCGTCGTCTCCCCCGTCTTCGCACCTTGACTCCTGACATTTGCCCCCGTCTCGACTGTGGGTTTCGTCCGCTCTCCGGTAACGGTGACTTTCTGGCGAGACTTCATCTTGACAAAAGTTTCTGCCTCGTTGAGACGGGTTGCCGTATGCACTGATTTTACTGTTGTCTGCACTAAAACCTCGTCATCTGGTACTTTGGAAATGTCGCCGGGGTTTTTCGAAATAAGCTTGTCGACACAAATTTCTCCAAAATGGATCCTTCTTTTGTTGTCGGGTGATTCACTCGGGTGACCTGACCAACGCTGTTGTACCTACATCGCCGAGAAAGTCATGTAGCGATTCTGTTTTCTCAATTGCAGCCATTGCATGTGCTGTCATAGACATTATCGGGGTTGAAATGATTGCTTTTGTTGTTTCTTTATCCTCTTTCCGTTCTTCATCCGGGCGTCTTCTTTCTCCATTAATATCTGCTAACTTGCCGGTCCATTTCGTGTCAGGGACATTACCTTCTCTAATGCCTTGCACATTACCCAGAATCAAGTCATACGGTGGTTCATCGACCCATTTGGCTCTTACCACTCCCGTGTAGTAAGGGGTCGAAACTTGAATGATGGCTTCCAGCCAGCACCTTACCGTTCCATCTACAAGAACCACTTGTGCCTCCTGCCCAGTAAACTCCTCCTCCCTGACCAAACTCCTCCTCACCAATACCGTGTTCGTTCCAGCATCCTAGAGAACTGAGATTCGCTCTCCCCGCAGTTCGTCATTTACAACAGGCATCTGACAATACTGTGTCGCCCGATCCTCCCTGCTTTCAGTGTTGTATGTGTTTCTTTGGTGCTTGCGATTGGCTTTGGTGGGGCTGAGCCGAACTAGTTCGCGTTTATTGCACAAGCTGACTTCTGCTGGTTTTGAAAACGGCATTCTTCTGCTGTGTGTCCTCTTCTCTTACACACCTGGCATGTCGAAGGTGCTTGATTCGAGTTAGCAATAGCTCGGCCATCAACGGCACGATGCCCTACGCGATTGCAAAGAAAACAACGAGATCGTGCCCTCAGAGCGAGATCGTGCCCTCAGAGCGACAATGGGAAATGGTATCCTGGTAGCTATTGCGCCAGAATCCTGGCAGGCTCACCAATGTTTTTGTCACGCGTCACCTCGGTAAAATAATGGAGTCCGCACGCGAAGGGATCAAGTTGAGTCGATATTTCAAGACTGGTAAAGGTACTGGGAAGGTAAGAAAAATCGACAATAATAGTGTTGGAAATGCACTACATACAGAAGAAACTCCAAATGGCTCTCCGTTCCTAAACCACAACAGTGTTCTCATGCTATATCTATCGGTCCCTATAGTTTCTCAAAGGCGTACCCCACTTTTTGTTGCTGCGTTGGACCAGATCGTTGCGGCAGTCGAGTGTCAGTTGTCGCTGAGGTGGCTCCCTGAGCGCAGCGCCGTGAAGATGGTGACAGGGCCAGTGGGGCGAAGCCACTGGTGCGTGTGTGCCCGTACAAGCCGGTGCTGAAGCCAGCGGAGCGTAGCCGCCGTTGCTCAGGAGCAACCGCGTCAAATGCTTTAGGAGGCCAACGGGGCAGTGCCGCTGGTGCCTTGCGGGTTCCCAGACCTCGGGTCCCGCCTCCTTGGGTCGCCTCAAACCACAATCTCTGTGTCCACCTCCTCTTCCTCTTCCTTCCCCTTTCTTCCTCCTATTTTTCTCCACCAGCTTCCAGAAATTTCTCGCTTCTTAGTCTCTTCTTCGTCGTCTCCCCCGTCTTCGCACCTTGACTCCTGACATTTGCCCCCGTCTCGACTGTGGGTTTCGTCCGCTCTCCGGTAACGGTGACTTTCTGGCGAGACTTCATCTTGACAAAAGTTTCTGCCTCGTTGAGACGGGTTGCCGTATGCACTGATTTTACTGTTGTCTGCACTAAAACCTCGTCATCTGGTACTTTGGAAATGTCGCCGGGGTTTTTCGAAATAAGCTTGTCGACACAAATTTCTCCAAAATGGATCCTTCTTTTGTTGTCGGGTGATTCAGTCGGGTGACCTGACCAACGCTGTTGTACCTACATCGCCGAGAAAGTCATGTAGCGATTCTGTTTTCTCAATTGCAGCCATTGCATGTGCTGTCATAGACATTATCGGGGTTGAAATGATTGCTTTTGTTGTTTCTTTATCCTTTTTCCGTTCTTCATCCGGGCGTCTTCTTTCTCCATTAATATCTGCTAACTTGCCGGTCCATTTCGTGTCAAGGACATTACCTTCTCTAATGCCTTGCACATTACCCAGAATCAAGTCATACGGTGGTTCATCGACCCATTTGGCTCTTACCATTCCCGTGTAGTAAGGGGTCGAAACTTGAATGATGGCTTCCAGCCAGCACCTTACCGTTCCATCTACAAGAACCATTTGTGCCTCCTGCCCAGTAAACTCCTCCTCCCTGACCAAACTCCTCCTCACCAATACCGTGTTCGTTCCAGCATCCTAGAGAACTGAGATTCGCTCTCCCCGCAGTTCGTCATTTACAACAGGCATCTGACAATACTGTGTCGCCCGATCCTCCCTGCTCTCAGTGTTGTCTGTGTTTCTTTGGTGCTTGCGATTGGCTTTGGTGGGGCTGAGCCGAACTAGTTCGCGTTTATTGCACAAGCTGACTTCTGCTGGTTTTGAAAACGGCATTCTTCTGCTGTGTGTCCTCTTCTCTTACACACCTGGCATGTCGAAGGTGCTTGATTCGAGTTAGCAATAGCTCGGCCATCAACGGCACGATGCCCTACGCGATTGCAAGAAAACAACGAGATCGTGCCCTCAGAGCGAGATCGTGCCCTCAGAGCGACAATGGGAAATGGTATCCTGGTAGCTATTGTGCCAGAATCCTGGCAGGCTCACCAATGTTTTTGTCACGCGTCACCTCGGTAAAATAATGGAGTCCGCACGCGAAGGGATCAAGTTGAGTCGATATTTCAAGACTGGTAAAGGTACTGGGAAGGTAAGAAAAATCGACAATAATAGTGTTGGGAAATGCACTACATACAGAAGAAACTCCAAATGGCTCTCCGTTCCTAAACCACAACAGTGTTCTCATGCTATATCTATCGGTCCCTATAGTTTCTCAAAGGCGTACCCCACTTTTTGTTGCTGCGTTGGACCAGATCGTTGCGGCAGTCGAGTGTCAGTTGTCGCTGAGGTGGCTCCCTGAGCGCAGCGCCGTGAAGATGGTGACAGGGCCAGTGGGGCGAAGCCACTGGTGCGTGTGTGCCCGTGCAAGCCGGTGCTGAAGACAGCGGAGCGTAGCCTCCGTTGCTCATGAGCAACCGCGTCAAATGCTTTAGGAGGCCAACGGGGCAGTGCCGCTGGTGCCTTGCGGGTTCCCAGACCTCGGGTCCCGCCTCCTTGGGTCGCCTCATACCACGATCCCTCCGTCCACCTCCTCTTCCTCTTCTTTCCCTTTTTTCCTCCTATTTTCTCCACCAGCTTCCAGAAGTTTCTCGCTTCTTAGTCTCTTATTCCTCGTCATCTCCGCTGTCTTCGCACCTTGACTCCTGACAGCCATGGGCGACCCTAATTTCGCAGCACTGCCCCCTCATCCAGAATGTTATTCCCAATAGCATTCAAACCAAACATCGAAAGCGAAATACGGGCACCAGCAAAACATCTCACCAAGTAACCGGCATCGCCCAAAAAGGGGGTGGTCGTGCTAAGCAGTACTAGGGGATACACACGTTAACACAGTCACAGTACATTGAAAAAGTGAATATTTGCACAATTCTGCACTACCGCAATGAAGTATATACAAAAAAGGCCCACACTGTTCACAAACGAGAATACCTTCGCCCATAGGCTCGCGAAATGAATTCTAAGGCCCATGAGAAACCAGAGAAAGCTCGACCACCCATGGCGTCAAGGGAAACGCTGGGCCATACACTCAGATACTTTCCAGGTGAACAGAATATGTCTCACTTTACAAGTACAGGGCCCGAAACGAGTACAAAATTGGAACACGGTCAAAAATTCGGAATACGGATTTGACCATCGGTCATTCAGCCTCTCCTCAGTTACACGGACTCTCGTGAATATCTGCAGCAGGGCTACGGCCAGCCTCTACTTATTAGTACTCGGCAGCACCACCGCGCCGGGGAAAAGCATTAGCGCAGTCGACAAAGGGCAGCGAATATCTGCCCCCTTTGGGCGTCCATGGCGGGAGAGGCCTCACAATGCCATTAGCAACCTTAAGTAAAAGGGTGCGGAACCCGCCGCAATGGTTGCATTCTATCCGTGCAGCGAGCCTTTGTCCTTTGACAGTCGTCGCAGGAACTGATGAACCTCTTCACGTCTCCATGAAGATCCGGCCAGAAGAAATCGCCAATTATCCGACCTTCGGTCTTCGCACGGCAGAGGTGACCAGCCATCAAGCCAGAATGTCCCAAATGGAGCACCTTGCTTCGGTAGTGCTTGGACACCACGAGCTGCCCTGACGGGGTCCTGCATTGCCTACATATTCCCGGAAGAGGAGACCATCGTGCAGCAAGAACCGACACAAGCCGCTCTTTGGCATCTTGTCCTTGTTCCTCGCGTTTGCGCCTCGAAACATGGTAAAAGCGTCTTGTCAGCCTGTTTTGCTTTCCGCATTTCATTCGTACTGACGTCGGAGATCAGTGTCGGAGATAACGGAACGTTGGATAACGTGATGTCGGAGATAACGGAAAGCATGCAGGGTTTGGCCGTTAGGCATCCTTCCTCTAGCTTGCAGTCGGGTTGCCACCGCAGATTGCGGATACGGCCAGCGTCGCTACTGCGGTATTGACCCTTGTACCTTTTGCTTCTGCCACCCAGGTTTCACCCGGCTCCACTGGTGGCCTTACGCCCTCAATGTTGCCCAGGATGAGATCAAAAAGAGGATCTTCCATACATCCCGCCAGTATCTATCCGCGATTGAATGGGGTGTCTATCCGGATCTGAGCTTCCGGTAGAGTCTTAACAGCGCGGTCCGCCAAGTGGACCTACGAACACTCCCCTGTTAATTGTCTATCGTCCACAAACCCCCGGTTGACAATGCCGATGTTGCAGCCCGCGTCCCATAAAACTCGAGCAGTTCTACCCCCGATGCGGCCTTCCACCACCGGCAGAGTTGATGCTCTCGGGAACTTGCCAACGCTGTCGACAGGGACCCGTTTGCCATCATCAAGCCCCGAGCACTCATCTTGCCAGCAGATTTACACGCCCCTTGCATAAACGGGACCCCTTTTCTTCTGCTCTTTTTGCCCTGAGTTTATCCTACATTGCTCCGCTACGTGCCCTGGCTTGGAGCATAGGTAACAGCATACGTAGGGCGCTGATAGACACTGCTGCCTATCGTACGGCTCGCGCCTGCCTGGATCTGTGATCCTGCCCAACGGGGTGTCCTCCCGCTTCTGCTCTTCTCTACCAAAGTTGTTCAAGTTCCGAGCCATTACGTAATCGTCAGCCTTCTCCATAAACTCTTCCGTATCCCGCGCCTTAAGAACATCGACATAGACGGCCCGCAGTTGTACAAAAACTGCTCGGTCATGAGCAGATTTTTCACGCACTGGTAATCCTTCCCCATCCCCGAAAGTTGCAGCCACCTTTCCCAGTAATTCTCCAGTCGCGGGAAAAATTGCGATGCAGTCTCATTGTCTCTCGGAGATTCCTCCCTGAACTTCTTTCGGAAGCCTTCTTCCGTGAGGCTGAAGCGGAGAAGAAGTGCCCGATTGACCTTGTCATAATAAGCGTAATCGGACGCGACCATTCGTCCGAAAATGCTGAGAGCCTCTCGAGTAAGGCACGTGCTGAGCGTCGTGGCCCACTGACTTCGCGGCCATTTCTGTGCCTCCGTGACACGTTCAAAGCGAGTCAAATAGGCGTCCAGATCGTCACCCTTCTCATTAAATGGCGCCATAAATTTGTGCAGACAAACCGCGGGTGGTCGCGATGCTGCTTCGGTTTTATTTAAATAGCCTACTGCACTACCGTTACTATTAGCTTCGCTCCTCGTGCGCAGGAGTTCCATTTCTTTCTCCATTTCCAACACTCTCTGTGATGAACACTACCGCGCGCCGCGCGCTCCTTCTCACGCTCATCTTCCTCTCGGCGCCTTTCGCGCTCTGCGGCTCTTTCTTCTGTCACAAATTCCTGAAGGGCGGTCCCTTCGAAGCCCATCTCTTTACCAAGAGCAGCTATACACTCCAGATATGCCATTCTGTCTGATGCGGAAAAATTACCCGTTACCCTATGCCTCACGTCCGAGCAATCGTGGTTAGCCGTTTTGCCGTGGACGCCAGTTGGTCACAGAGTCGAAAGGTAATTGCATACGGGAGGAGCGACAAACACCTCCACCCTACGTGCGAATTAGAGAACGTGGTTCTGACCTGCTAACCGGCGATAGGTCCACGCCTGATTGGCCGCTGGAGTGAGGCACGAGATGGGGCACGGGATAGCCGTTTCTAAAGAATGCACATTTACTTTCTTTTCCACCCACACAGGAAATACGGACAGACCGACACAGGGGGTAAACCAGATAAAGAAAACGAAGCTAGGCTTAGGAACCAGGCAACAGTTACTCGAAGGGAGGAGTAAGGCAGACAATAGGCGGGCGGGGGGGCTTCACCCAACTAATAACAATACGCCCGCTAAACACACACACACACACTCATTCACACAACACGGTGCACTAAGAAAGGAGGATAATCAAGTCCGCGCAGTCTATTTGAAGGAGGACGATAACAGAAAGGGCGATTTTAGTCTGCAGAATAGTGGGTAAAGGGGAGGATGTCTTAGCTCGGTTTGGTCGGTGGTACTCGCCGGGGAAGATGCGCCAGTCCGCCGGTCGTCTGCGGTGAGTCCGGTTGAACGGCGAAGCAATTCGGGTTCACGTGGGCCGCGCACAGTCACCTCCTCGAGGGGAATTCTCGGGGCCCGAAGTCGCTGCTGTCGTCGCACTCTGGGGCTACACCGCAGACCTCAGAACCGGCCGCCGCGGCACAACCGCACGACCTTCCACCGCCACTTTTCACTTCCGTCTCCCCGCGAGTCGCGAACCCCGCGCTGCACCGAGCACAGTCTTTCGGGCAGCGCGTCTTCCGAGAACCCAGCGGGTGGGCTCTCCGCTGGCCGCGGCACTCTCGCCCCTCTCTCGCCGAAACACATGGCCCGCTGACCCGTGGGCCGAAATGGCGGCGAAGGCATTCCTACTCCGCCGTCATCCCCCGCTGGGTCCCAATATGGCGAGCAAAAAAAAAGACAGCCATGGAGGGACCCGAATTTCGCGACAAACGGGTAAACGTAATGGCGGTTCCACCTGGTGGCAAATCCTTTTTCTTTAAATTGGATGCAGGTGTTCTACCTGTGGAAACGTGGAAGCAGGGAAGGGCCTCTTTGTTACGTGGGGTGTGCACCGTACCCTGTGTAAGAAGCCAACAATAATCGAACAGGTGTTACTGGATTGTTGGGACGCGGCCTTTCTATGGGAAGTGTTACAGCCTACCTTGAAAAAGGATTTCCCTCTTGATTGTTACGGTATACGCTTCCTGTGTGTAGAAGACAGTAAGGCACGCGAGCGCGTGGCAAGATGCATCCCCGCGACATCTGACGGTGCACATCTAGGTGTGGAGACACCAATGAGCGCGTGCGCGTCCAACCACGCTCGCTAGCCTGTCTTTTCACCTTCAAACGGCAACGCTTGTCACATTCAGCGCTTGGCGCCAGGGGTCACTTTCTTTGGGCAACCCCTCTTGCTCGCACACGCTTCAGCGGCCGAGGGCGCGGGTGAAGATGCGTTGCTCGCTCTGCGCTGCTCTGACAAAGGATACATAGAAACGGGACTGCTATCTTAGTTTTAAATACTGCATTCTTTTTTACAGGAAAGCTGTCTAAGGCAAGGATCCAGCAGATCATCTCCGCTAATAGAGCAATGTATACAAGAATATAGACAAGATGTAAACAAGAACTTCGTCTTAGGCCGGGTTCAGAGTGTTGTCACAATTGGCGTAATATATTTAAGTTATCACGTCATTTGACGTCTCAGCCAACCGAACTGTGTCAAATGCCGTTTTTTTACGTCCACAGCACACGATACTGCTGTTACGTATTTAGTCTGAACATAGCATGAGCGAACGCACATCATTCTCGCGTGAACGCCCCCCTCACGTTTTCTACAAGCGTCGAGCGCCTCGTGCGCGCAAAGCATACTGCCCTTCCCTTCCTCCACCGCACACTTTCGGACAGCGCTGGCTCGCGCCACCACAGCGAACCTACTCCCCTCCCAATTTCGCGACAGTCTCTCCCTTTGGTTTCCCTCACTCGTCGGTCTTCCCATTGTTCGCTCGGTCATGACGACGCCGACGCGGCTGAGCCCAGAGAAGGACGCCAAAGGGCTGCTCCTTAAAATGTCTTCCCAGCAATTCCCTTGTGTTAGAAGGTGAAGCAGACATTAAGGGGATCGTTGTAAGTTTGATCTTTGTAAGATGGCTTTCCCACATTGACTGTTGAACAGTGAATCAAGTCAATCTTCGGAGGGAATACCATCACAGAAAGTGGCTCTAGCTCTTGTTTCATTGAAACTATACCGAAGCAAATTATATGACAATTAGCCGCTAAGACGAATCTAACACAGAGCCGGGTTTTATATTTTTCAAAATTGCATGGGTCACAGTGAAATTGTAAATATTGTGTAATTCTCGTCCGCTCTCAGTACATATAAGATTCTACGTGAGGTAAACGAACAGCCCCATGTTTGTCTACCGGAAGAAAACTCTAGTTAATCCAAACTTCATTCAGTCTATTAACCAGGAACTATGTTGAATCGCAAATTGCAAACAAACGTTTTTTGCTTCGTGCACCCCTTGAACCCTGTCAAAGCTTACGTTGAGACTCTTGATTGATTGATTGATTGATTGATTGATTGATTGATTGATTGATTGATTGATTGATTGATTGATTGAAGGGTTTTAACGCGCCGACGCAACGCAGGCGATGAGGCGCGCCGTAGTGGAGGCTCCGGATTAATTTCGTACCACCTGGGGATCTTTATCGTGCGCCGAAATCTCGTACACACGGGCGTTTTTGCTTTTCGCCTCCATCAGAAAAGCGGCCGCCGCGGCCGGGAATCGAACCCGCGACCTCGTGCTCAGCAGCGCAACGCCTTAGGCACTGAGCCACCGCGGCGGGTACGTTGAGGCTCGGCACCGCGGCTTTTATGGTCATCCTTCTCCACAGAGTGGAAAGGCACTGCATTTTTTGTTAATTTTTTGTCAAAACCAGGACCACGCCGAACTCTTCTCCCGTTTCCCATTCTTTAGTTGTTTCAGAACGTCTGCAAGGTGAAGTCTCATCAGACCTTCATTAAATAGATTATTTCTCGCTTCAGTTCGTATTCTCTTTGTGTGCTATTCTTAGTTAACAAGCAATCGCATGTTTTACAAAAAAAATTAAAACTCGTTCCACCGATTGCGATTGATATTGTCATGACGCCAGGGACGACGCAGTTGTTCGGAAAAGAAACAACTTTATTGGAGCGAACTTGTGCTCCCCTAACAACTCAAAAGAATACAGAGGCGGCGAAGCAGCGGTCAACAAAGTCACGTGCGTCGGCGAACGTCGTAGAATCGAATACCCCGGCGTCTGCTCTGCAGGCTTTTAAATGCGAATGCATTTCTTAGTCGAGCCATGTCAGGCGCCGTGCGGCGTCCACGCGCCCGCAGGTGTTATCTCTCCGCTCTCACCCCCTCTCCCATACCCGCCGCGGTGGCTCAGTGGCTAAGGCATTGCGCTGCTGAGCACGAGGTCGCGGGTTCGATTTCCGGCCGCGGCAGCCGCTTTTCTGATGGAGGCGAAAAGCAAAAACGCCCGTGTGTACGAGATTTCGGCGCACGTTAAAGATCCCCAGGTGGTCAAAATTAATCCGGAGCCCTCCACTACGGCGCGCCACATCGCCTGCGTTGCGTCGGCGCGTTAAACCCTACAATCAAATCTCCCCATCTCCCATAGCAACAGCTGAACGCGCGCGCTCCTCCTCTCTCCTAGCAACCGGAGAAGGTGGTGCGGGCGGATCAGCGGCGAGTGAGTGGAGAGGAGGAGCGCGCTCGGGCGTTTGAGGGCGCTCGCATCGCGGGAGCTCGCCGGAGCTCCCGCGTGTGTGGGAGAGTGTAGGCGAGGGTAGGCGCGGTGCTTCAGTGCTTCTCCTCTCGACGCTCGCCCCACTCTCCTGTTCGCTCGGTCGATACTCAGGTGAAGAGGCGCGAGGCCGAGACCAAGCGGCAGCGGCGCCGGGCCGATCTCGGTACATTCGCATTTCCTCACGATTCCCTTCGGGGAGGAGGGGTGAATTTTTTATCTTTTGGCGCGCGTGGTTCTCGAACCGTCGATTCGCATCGAGTACATTGTAGATCCAAAAAGATTATTCCGGGCTGTTCACGTTAGATCGGAATGCTCTCCCTATCAGAACAGATAACATATGCGGCACAGAAAGAAAGAATGGAACACGCGCTTCCCTTGGCACAGAGAACACAGACCGGCGCAACCGGGCGGTCAGAGCAAAACACATATAAACAAACCCAATGCATGGTTCGCGGCATTACCCCCTACCGACCCGATGCTAACATAAGCGACAGTCCGAACATATAAAAATAAAATTTCGTCATCGTCCGTAGAAAGAATTTAAGCGAACCACGTGGACAACTTCCGCCCGCGTGTGTCGTTGTGATGTGCCGGAGTCACCATCGATGATCACTTCGTAGGTAAGTTGGCCAAAACGTCGTAGAATTTTGCAGGGTCCGAAATACCGTCGCAGAAGTTTCTCACTCAGTCCGCGTCGTCGGATGGGAGTCCAAACCCACACACGATCCCCTGGGTGGTACTCGGCGGCTCGGCGCGTCGGTGGTTGTAGCGGCCGGCATCCACCAGCTGCTGGTCCGTTATACGAACTCGAGCGAGCTGGCAGGCCTCCTCCGCACGCTGAAGGCATCCTTGGACGTCGGCGTTCAGGTCGTCGTCTTCTACGTGCGGCAGCATGGCGTCAAGCATTGTAGTTGGCCGTCTTCCGTAGACGAGCTCGAACGGTGTCATCTGCGTGGTTTCTTGGATAGCCATGTTGTACGCAAACGTGACATACGGGAGCACTTTGTCCTAAGGCTTATGTTCAACTTCGACGTACATGGACAGGATATCTGCAATCGTCTTGTTCAAACGTTCCGTTAGTCCGTTCGTTTGGGGGTGGTACGCCGTCGTTCTTCGGTGATCTGAGTTGCTGCAGCGTAAGATTCCTTGCATGAGCTCCGAAGTAAAGGCCGTTCCGCGGTGCGTGATGAGGACTTCAGGGGCTCCATGTCGCAGCACAACTTGTCTTATGAAAAACTTGGCAACTTCTTGTACAGTCCCCCTCCGAAAAGCGGTGGTCTCCGCGTAGCGCGTCATGTAGTCTGTTGCTACGACAATCCATTTGTTGCCGGATCTTGACGTAGAGAACGGGCCCAGAAGGTCCATTCCAATCTGTTGGAAGGGCCTTGATGGGACGGCGATCGGCTGCAGAAGTCCGGCAGGTCTCGTCGGTGGCGTTTTTCGTCGCTGACAGTCACGGCAGCTCCGGACGTAGTGGGTGACGTCGGATGTAAGACGGGGCCAGAAGTACTTCGCCTTGATTTTTCCAATTGTGCGGGTTGTGCCGAGATGTCCGGAAGACGGGTCGTCGTGGCACGCTTCTAAAATTTCGTCACGAAGGTCTGCGGGGATGACAAGAAGGTAATTCGTTCTCGTTCCGGGCTGAAATTCTTCGCGAGGACGGAGTTTCTCAGGTTGAATGCTGGTAAGCTGCGGTTGAAGGTCCTAGTTACGGCGACGTTGCAACCCTCGAGGTAGTCGATTATGACGCGTAAGTCAGGGTTGGCACGCTGCTGGGCGGCTAGGTCGCTCTCTGTCACGATTCCAAAGAACGCGCTGTCTTCATCACAGTCTTGTGCTGGTGGGTCGACGGGGGCGCGGGACAGGCAATCGGCGTCGGAGTGTTTCCTGCCGGATTTATAAACGACTGTAACGTCGACCTCATGCAGCCGCAAGCTCCACCGCCCAAGACGGCCAGAGGGGTCCTTAAAATTGGCGAGCCAACACAGCGCGTGGTGGTCTGTCACAACCTTGAATGGTCTTCCATACACGTATGGGCGAAATTTTAAAATCGCCCATATGATTGCCAGGCACTCTTTCTCAGAGGCAGAGTAGTTTTTCTCCTCCTTCGACAGACCACGGCTGGCATAGGCGATTACCTTTTCGCACCCGCTTTGTTTTTGGAGGAAGACGGCACCCAAGCCTATATCACAGGCGTCCGTGTGTATTTCCGTTTCGGTGTTTTCGTCGAAATGAGCGAGCACGGGCGTGCTTTGCAGGCGTTTTTGCAACTCGTAGAATGCTTTTTCTTGGTCGTTGTCCCACCTTTAAGGGGTGCTATCTTTCGTCAAGCGCGTGAGTGGCTCTGCAATGCGTGCGAAGTTTGCGACGAAGCGCCGGTAGTATGCACCAGTCCGAGAAATCTTTGCACGCCCTTCTTGTCTTTCGGCCTTCGGAAGTTCGCAACGGCTGAAGCTTTTGCTGGGTCAGGTAGGACTCCCGCGGCGCTGACGACGTGGCCCAAGAACTTGAGTTCCTCGTACGCGAAACAGCACTTTTCTGGCTTCAGCTTTAACCCCGACGTACGAATGGCCTCGAGTACAGACTCCAACCTTGCCAGGTGTCCGGCCGTCGAAAGTCCGGCCGAATTTGACAACGTCGTCGAGGTATACGAGGCAGGTGCGCCACTTCAGGCCAGCTAGCACCGTGTCCATGACTCGTTGAAACGTTGCTGGCGCCGGGCACAGCCCGAAACGCATCACCTTGAACTCGTACAGGCCATCAGGGGTTATAAATGCAGTCTTCTCTCGCTCTCTCTCGTCCAGTTCAATTTGCCAGTAGCCGGTCTTCAGATCCATCGATGAGAAGTACTTCGCATGGCAGAGGTGATCGAGGGCGTCGTCGATTCGTGGCAGGGGGTACACGTCCTTTTTGGTGATTTTGTTTGGTCGCCGGTAGTCAACGCAGAACCTTATTGTGCCGTCTTTTTTCTTCACGAGCACGGCCGGCGCAGCCCACGGACTTTTCGATGGCTGTATTATGTCGTCGCGGAGCATGTCGTCGACTTGAGTACGGATGGCTTCCCGCTCGTGTGAACAGACGCGGTTCGGTGACTGTCGGGTAGGTCCGGCTCCATCTTCGGTTATAATTCGGTGCTTCGCTAGGGGTGTCTGACGTAATTTTGAGTTTTCCGAAAAACACTCGCTGTAGCGACAGAGGAAATCCAGTAATCTGTCCCAATTTTCTTGCGGCGCGCCGGGTTCACGTTGAAAGGTTGCGGCGGCTTGGAAGCATCTGCGCGTGCGCATTCAAAGTTAGCGACCGCGATCTTTTGACTTGCTTCTTGCGTTTCCTTTGAGGAACACAATTGCAGCGCCCTTGTTTAGATGCTGGTACTCCTCGGTGAAATTGGTGACCAAAATATGGGATTAGCATTGCCTAAAGTCGCGCAATGCCTCTTGCGACGGAGACACCGTGGTTGAGAAGCAACCTTTGGTCACCCTCTACGATAGCGTCGATGTCAGGAGCAGCATCTTCACAGTAAACGGCGATCATCAAGCTTGCGCGGGTTGGCAGGGTGACGTGATCGTCGGCGATCCTTACAGCAGCACGGTGATCGGGGTTCAGTGGCGGTGTCGTGGAGTGATCAGAGGAAAAAGTTATCGATTTGGTCTAGAGATCAGTTATTGCGCCGTTGTTCGTTAAAAAGTCCATTCCGAGTATTACGTCACGGGAGCAGTTAGGTAAAATTCCGAACGCAGCAGGGTACGTAATGCCGTCTATGGTGACGCGGGATTGGCACGTTCCACTTGGCATTACGAGATGGCCTCCTGCTGTGCGTATATGCGGACCGTCCCATCTTGTCGTAACTTTCTTCAGCTTAGACGCGAACGACCCGCTCATCACCGAGTAGTCGGGTCCCGTGTCGATGAGGGCGACTACGTCAAAGCCGTCAAAGGACAACTGGACGTCGGCCGCTGCCTTCCTCGAGTTCCGGGTGCGTCGGGGCGTCGCATCTCGGCTTGTGCGTGTTGACGGTCGGGTACTGTGCGTCGTCGTTGTCGTCGTCTCAGCGGCAAGTTCGGTCACGTCAAGTACACGTCACGCCGTGTGGTTGTCGTCGTGTTAAGGAGTCACGTCAGGGTTAGGTCGGGTCGTCGGGATGAGGTCATGTCGTAAGTCACAGTCTTCGGCGAATCGTTGCGTCGTTGGAGGGTTTTCGTTTTTCCGCCGTTGTGCAGATTCACCTTCAGAAGTTGCCGCCTTTAGTCTCCTTCCACGTCCGAAGTCAGCAGTGCTACGGCGGTCCGGCGACTGGTACGGGTAGGGCGACGGCGAACGGTTGAAACGGGCTGGTCCACGGCTGGTGTTGGACAGGTATTCTTCAATGTCAGATGGTGCTGGCAGGGTTGGGGGCGTGGTGCGTCGACGGACAAACCACGAAGTCCGAGTCTTTTGTATGGGCAGCGACGGTAGATGTGGTAGGCCTCTCCGCAGTGATAGCACAGAGGACGATAATGCGGTGTTCGCCATACTTCAGTCTTCCTCGGCGTCTGGTTTCGTACTACATGGGGTCGGGTGGGCGATAGTGGGCGCGGTAGGGCGGGGCCTCTTGACGACGTGTTGGAACAGGGCGTTGTCGACGAACAGCCGCGGAGTAGGTCATAGCCTCTGGCTCGCGGGGTGCTTCGGACGGCATGGAAGTTCCCAAAGCCTGCTGTACTTCTTCCCGGATCACGTCAGTCTGGGAAGCGACTTGAGGGTGTGGCGTCGTCGTCGGGAAAAGTTTCCGCAGCTCCTCCCTCACCACTGCACGGATGGTGACGCGTAGTGAGTCGGAGTTAATAGCGCCGGCACCAATCGTCTGCGAAACCAGCGCATTGATTTGGCGGTCGTACTGCCTCTTTCGGATTTCGAGCGTCTTCTCCATCGCGGCGGCCTCAGACGCGAATTCGGACATGGTCTTGGGGGGCTTGCGAACAAGGCATGCGAAGAGCTAGCTCTTGCTTCACACCTAGCATCAGAAACCGTAGTTTCTTTTCTTGCGTCATTTCTGGGTCCGCACGGCGAAAAAAAGCCGCCCGCCTGCATCTTCCCACGGGGGGAACTCGAGTAAATGCGTCGCATAGGGGTGGTTGTATTGCGTGAAAGTTCCGTAATTGGGTAGTTTGTGGTTACCGTTTGGATGTGGTGAAGGTTTGGAATGTTCAGGATCAGCAGCTCACTTCAAACACTTGCGTTCAGCGTCGTATGCTCTTCTCTTCGCAGCCTTGTCTTCTGCTGTTGATGGTGGGGTAACGTTGCCGCCTTCAACGAGTAGAGTGACGCTGCTGTTGCATTGTGTCGCACTACTTGTTGACGGTACTATTGCTTCCATCGCTTATACCTCATCTGGAGCCAAACGAAAGGTAAGCAAAGACGCACTTGACTGAAGTTCGAACGCGCGCTCCACCACTTATATACACTGCGCGCGCTGTCGTGGGAGAGGAATATGGGGGAGAGACGCGCATGCGCGCACTTCCGTACACAAGCGCGCGACCTTTTAACTGAGCTCGACTGAGCGCACGGGGTAACTACTGCGCATGCGCGCGCAGACGCGTTCCCCCCGCACCGCCGCAGCTGTTGTTGAGAGCGACGAGGCGCACGGGGCAGCTACGGCGCATGCGCGCGCAGACGCGCTCCTGCCGCACCGCCGCAGCTGTTGTTGAGAGCGAGGAGGGTACGGGGGAGAGGCGAGCACCTGTGCCTCGACGTGACGTCATGAGCTGCGGACGCCGCAGCTCATGAGCCTAAGTGGCGAGGCTAGTGGCGAGCCTAAGAAATGCTCCGCATTTAAAAGTCGCTTCATCTCCTCGACGAAGATCATGACCCCTTCGTTTGGGTGCTGCGTTCGAGTTTCCAGCGAAAGCGCTGCGCGTTCTTTTCTGACCACGGTAGTAAAGGTCTTCAGGAACTCGCTTTTGAACTGAGCCCAGTTTGTCAACGAGCTCTCGTGGTTCTCGAACCAAGTGCGAGCCGAATCTTTCGAGTAAAAGAAAACATGCCGGAACATTTCTGCGTCGTCCCACCTGTTGAATTTCCGGACGCGTTCCAGTTTCTCCAACCATTCTTCTGGGTCTTCTGCGAGGTAAAGTAACGGCTCAATAGTCACTAGCGATTCGAGTCACTCTCGCGCTAGCAACTTCCTGTCGCAGT
Organism: Haemaphysalis longicornis; assembly: GCA_013339765.2. Classification (NCBI taxonomy): domain Eukaryota; kingdom Metazoa; phylum Arthropoda; class Arachnida; order Ixodida; family Ixodidae; genus Haemaphysalis; species Haemaphysalis longicornis. Next base: position 83,148,098 of record CM023453.1, read on the forward strand.
GGAATCTCATGCATCCTCATAGCGGCTAAAAGCTCCCCAGTAGCGACGGGTGGCCGGCCATTTTAGTACAAAGCGCGTAAACCGCAACGAAATGGTAAAATATTACTCGCAGCGCAAAACACGAGGGAGCTCGCAGCTGCGTTTAATTTGACCTAGGTTCTTTCGCGCTAACAACTCAATAAAAGTGCTATAGGCCGCATTGGAGTTTTAAATGCGAAGAATTTTCAGATGGTCTGAACGGAACAACTAGTCTCTTCGTCTGTGACACTTGACGTGTTACACTTTCGCCATGCAAAAAATGTTAATTATTAAGTATCTATTAAGCTAAGGGGAATTAGCACCAAATAAAAATTGTTGTACAGGAGTATGAAACTGGGAGTCCTGGCTATGCACGGATGCACATTGCTTACTTCACTACAGCTTCGATTTTTGCCGACATTTATTCGCAGAGAAGGGAGTGGCCTACGAGGCTACGGGTAAATTTTTTGTCGACAGGAACTCCAGCACGTTCAGGTCAGCCCACACATGAGTCACAACTTACGCCGCAGAATAGAACGACCAGAGCAGCAAAAGGCAGGAAGCTACCACATTTGAAGGCACTGCTCAGATTAGCTTCTCCTGAACGAAGGGTTGTACTACGCTAGGTATGCAGGGTGATAAAAGTGAAGTTGACAAGTTATGCGCCTAGGGGGACACATAAATAGGAGGTAATTATTGATTTCGGAGGCTTAATTAACTAAAATTGGTTAATTTACTTTGAAAGAAATGAAAGAAGGCAAAGCACCTGGTGAGGATCAGATAACGGCAGACCTCTTGAAGGATGGCGGAGAAATTGTACTTGAAAAACTGGCAAACCTGTATACGCAATGCCTAATGACCGCAATGGTACCGGAATCTTGGAAGAACGCTAACATCATCCTAATCCATAAGAAAGGCGACATGAAGGACTTGAAAAATTACAGGCCGATCAGCTTACTCTCAGTCGTCTACAAGGTATTTACCAAGGTAATCGCTAACCGAATCTCTGCAACCTTAGATTTCAGTCAACCTAAAGAACAAGCAGGGTTCCGTAAAGGTTATTCAACAATGGACCATATTCACACGATCAATCAGGTGATAGAGAAGTGCGCTGAGTATACTGAACCCCTATATATAGCCTTCATAGATTATGAGAAAGCATTTGACTCGGTCGAAACCCTAGCAGTCATTCAGGCATTACGGAACCAGGGGGTAAATGAGCATTATGTAAGAATACTAGAGGATATCTATAATGGGTCTACAGCTACCATCATCCTCCATAGGGAGAGCAGTAAAATACCTATAAGGAAGGGTGTCAGACAAGGAGACACAATCTCTCCAATGTGATTCACAGCATGCTTACAAGAAGTATTCAGAACGTTGGATTGGGAACAGGTGGGAGGAAGGGTTAATGGAGAATACCTCAGTAACCTCAGATTTGCTGATGACGTTGCCTTGCTAAGTAACTCGGGGGACGAATTGCAAAGCATGCTTTCAGCACTGGGTGAACAGAGTAGAACCGTGGGTCTGAAAATTAATATGCAGAAAACTAAAGTAATGATCAATAACCTCGGGACAGCACAGCAGTTTGAGATAGATGGCGAGGCAGTGGAAGTGGTAAGCGAATATATATACTTAGGCCAAGTTGTGACCCCAGATCCCAACCATGAGGCAGAGATAATTAGAAGGATCAGAATGGGGTGGGGTGCATATGGCAGACATTCTCAGATAATGAATAGCAGCCTACCATTGTCGCTGAAGAAGAAAGTGTATGACAGCTGCATCTTACCGGTACTCACCTACGGGGCAGAAACTTGGAGGCTCACTAAGAGGGTTCAACTTAAATTGAGAACGACTCAGCGGGCAATGGAGCGGAAAATGATAGGTGTAACATTAAGGGACAAGAAGAGAGCGGAGTGGGTCAGGGAGCAAACTGGTGTTAAAGACATATTAGTAGAAATTAAGAAGAAGAAATGGACGTGGGCAGGGCATGTAATGCGAAGGCAAGATAACCGCTGGTCATTAAGGGTAACAGAGTGGATCCCTAGAGAAGGCAAGCGCTGCAGGGGGCGGCAGAAAGTTAGGTGGGCAGATGAGATCAAGAAGTTTGCGGGGATAAATTGGTCACAGTTGGCACAGGACCGAGGTAATTGGAGAATAATGGGAGAGGCCTTTGCCCTGCAGTGGGCGTAGATAGGCTGGTGATGATGATGATGATGAATTTACTTTTCAGTGGCTACAGTCACCAGGCATGTTTGTATTGGGAAAGTTAGACGCAATCATGTTTCTACGCAGTTTCAGTCGGCAGAGTTCTTCTAGCACGTCCGGAGTCCGAGATATCAATCAGCGAAGTTTAATTGCCGTTCGCATAATTACGCATGCAAGACAGTCTGCACCGGCGCAAAGCTCCTCCCTTTTGTGACGGGCCTGGTGTGTACGGTGTTTAGTCCGACACAGGGGTGGAGGCACAGGAAAAAGCGATAACTGGCACCCATTCATTCTTGGCTGGCGTTATCGCAATCTGCAGTATTTGCAACCGCTATCGAAACGCAGAACAAAATGGAGGAGCTATGCGCCGGTCTTGACTTCTAGCATGCGTAATCATGCTAACGGCAATTAAACTTCGCCGTTTGATATATCAGGCTACCGATGCGCTAGAAGAATTCTGCCAATTGAAACTGCGTAGAAACACGATTGCGTCTAACTCTCCACTATAAACGTGCATTTGTACTGTAGCCACTAAAAAGATAATTAAGCAATGTTAGTGAATTAGGCACCTTCATCAATAATTACCTCCTAATTTTGTGTCCCCCTGGGCGCATAACCTCGCGGTAGAGATGGTGTAAACGTAAATCTAAGCGCCTATTTAAAAAAAAAACCCTTGTCAACTTAACTTTGATCACCCTGTATAATTGAAGAAAGGCCTTTCATAAGATTGAGGTATCGCTCCCCGCCAAGTCAGAGCTGTTGCGGCTAGCGGTGAATATTTTCCTCCTTGAAGTGCTACAGGGCTCTGAACCAATTTTAGGCAGCACTTGCAGGAGCCACAGTTTTGAGCAAGAGAGGTATCATGGCTCAGTGAAGAATGTTTTTGCACCTTGCTTTAGAGGGCAGCGATGGCCTTACACTCGATTAGGATGTGCTTTCCACTATCCTGCATTGCCCGCAGAAGAGTCCACGCTGAGTCGTAAAGGTAAAAGCCGTAACACCTAGATGTACCTTTGAGGACAACAATTCTTTGAGGAGACGGAAAAAGTCTTTCTTTAACTCTTGGGTACGGCAACTCTTTCCCCTTTCGAAACGTCCTCATGCGTTTATAGTTGTCGATAAACAGTTGGAAGCAGAGCAATTTTGTACGGAGTCCCACTGTATACTTTCCGTGGTTTGGCTTTTGGCAACGAGTTTTTGGAATTGGTCTCTCGTGTGCCGCGGCACAAAGGCCCTCTCTGGACTAGCCATGGTTCTGAATGTACGGCGGCCAGCCACGGCGGCTACTGTAAAAAACACATCACACAGGTACCGAAAATACAACAAACGCTGAACGGCCAGCTTGATCTCCCCGTCGAGAAATCCCTACCCACTCTATCCGAGAATACAGAAGAGCTTCTAGCAAAACATTGGTTCCCATGCGGAGTGCCAAACGAAGGCCGGCTGAAACTGGTGCAGATCATGCATACATCTTTTTAATGGGGTGGGTTTGAACAAGCTTACTAACTCAAAATGTTTTCGATAACTGAGCTCAGGAAACACAAACTGAATTATAAATGCTTTAACTGAGCAGGCTAATACCGCAAATCACAAGGTGGTTAAGCCCAGTAGGAAATAAAACCGCTTTTTGTGATCTGATTTGCTGAAATTTAGTAGATGTGGTGCGTGCGCTGGGACAAATTAAAGGGCTTTAAAAGGGCCATGCAGACAAAACACAAGTTTGGTTAATTCGAACGATTTCCTCGTTACAGTACAACTGACAATATTTTAATGTAAACTTCGTTCAAATCAGCTATATAATTAGCAAAAAAAGGGCTCCTCACTAGCTCATTTCCCGAACTAGAACCTATGATGGAATTAGCACAGTTGTTATATAGGTTGAGGCCGGTAAAAGTGAACGCAAGTGAAGCAGGGCTTATAGGCTCGCAGAATGAGCTATTTTCGCTTAATCGCATGCATCTTCATTTAAGAGCAGCAAGAATGGTGGGATAAACAATGGAAGTTACGAAAGTACACGTAAACACAGCGGTACAAGTGCGTACGGCTGTTGGTACTGCGCGCAGTATGCTTAGTATAGATGCGCAGCAGTCCGGCGCTTTGGGGTTCTCACGCGACAGTGGAAGATTAGCGGAAGCGACAACGTCTCACGTGACCATGTTTGTCGAGCATACTCAATGTTTCACGAAACGATTTCTCCCAAGAGTAATAAAAACCAGCCAACCGCAGCCACGGTCTTAAACGAAGTCAGGGTGGAAAGTGATAGAGCGAAGTATGGTGGTGCCATCTAGAACTTACGGTGAACAAGACGTTCCTAGTCCTTTGCAGACTAAACGGCGCACTACATTCGCTTGAAACCCGTTCCCTTTACAACGTCGCAAACGCCACGAAACATGCAATGTGGAGGGAGGATCAAATTTTAATTTAAATTGAATAATTTAGTAAATCGTCTGCTGCCGGTCAAGCTATGCGACACTACAAAACGCCAAATCTTCTGAATAAAACAAATGTATTTTGGGTGCATAGTCCCTTTAACCTCTTGGTTCCGATGTCCATTAAAAAAATGGCCTCCTATCTTCTCCTTTGTTCAAATGTTGACAAAATAGCATAGTCTTTGGAGACATTGTCCAAATAAATGCCTCCCTTCGCTTTGTCGCTCACCTCTCATGCTGTTCCTCTTCCGTCGCACTCTTTTCAACGTACACACGCCAAATGTTCGCTGAAGTAGATATAAACTTTCCGCGTCCTACTCCTCCAGGTCGGGTGCCTCGATGCCAGGGCTGCCGTACGGCGATGCGTGTACATCTAGGAGCACTACTTCGACGTTTATAGAACCACGTTGCCCTACTCGACGTGTGTTCCAAGCGGAACGTGGGACCTATCTAGTGGAACCTTTCGTAACTCTTGCCGCTTAATTTTTTAGAATGCCGCCAGAAGCTATACTGGCGCGGGCCACAGCAGGAGACGGCGGAGTGATTTTTTTCTGCAGTGGATATAGTATTTCATTTAAAAAAAATCAAGCATCTATGATTTATTTTTAAAGGAACACTGCAAATAACACTTAACTATTAATTTGTTGTCTTATATCTCCGTAATGCTTGTCCTTATTCGACAATGTTGACAAATATGAAAATTATACCTGAATTAGACGTTTGGATTTGGCTTCGAGTTCATAATACTATTGCGCAGACATTGTATCACTTTGGCCGGGTGGCTGAATCGAGTCAGACAGACAGACAGACAGACAGACAGACAGACAGAAATTTCAGGGTTTCAGTAGGCCAAGAGAGATTATCGTCCTTAAAAATGACAAGATCATACCTATCGCACGTGAGCCTCCATTTAGAAGGCCACATGGCGTCGGCCACACTTTCGTGAGGCCTGGCGCCACGTGAGGGGCTCGCGAAAATTAAATTACAGTAGTTTCAATCCCAACGTGAAAGATATCAGAAGTGCAGAGCAGTGATTCACCAGAGGGGCTGTGGTGCCCTTGTGCACTTATCGTTACCACCCCTCACACTCTTCCCCTCCCTTTTTCATTCCTCTCATAATGAACTGAAGAGAGGTTTTGTCCAATGCGATTCAAAGTTCCCGCATTCGCAGTTCTCGCGCGCCGTTTGCCTAAAACAGCACAAGAGGGAGATCTGTTCGGCCTCAGGCCTATTTCTAAATAAAGTCGTTCATTCATTCATTTTTCTGCTTGCTTTTATCTGCCACGTACCGGAGCCTTACTTTGCAGTTTTGAACTCATCATTGTTTTCTTCCGCGGCCACTTTTCTCGCTTGCTATTGTAAAACCAACTCAACCAGCGTTTCTAACTAAGTGGACGTGGGAGCTGCGGTTAATTAGGTATATTTTGCCTCAAATGTACCTGCAGTTTCCTTTGCGTTACATAATGGGGACACGTATGACAATTACCAGCGGCTCAGGAGTTTCGAATGGTTATGACGGTATAAACCACTTGTTCAAGTATGCTGTTAACTGTTGGCAGGAAGGCTGAATCGAGGGAGAAGCGGGTATCTTTTTGAAGCTTCTGCTTAGGTGCGTGATGCCGCGTGATGCCGTGACAGCGAAGGAGGTACAACGACTGGGCGGGCCCCTAAAGTGTCCTGCACTTCAAAATGCCGAGAAGACGTCCCAATCAGCGTTTGAGACACCAGCGTCACTGATCAAACGACTCTCGTCTGCACCTCACGTCACTCGCTCGGCGTTTGTAGGGTAGAGACCTGCGGTCATAAAACTCGAATGTCCTCGCAGCGGCGGCGGAAGGAGGTCTTGACACCCGAAGGAGAGGCGGCCTATAGGAAAGTGGGCCGTGCTGCCTGCCATAATGCAATCTCGCAGAATAGCAAGAAGCAGTAGTGCAGATATTCAATCGCGGGGAGTGATCGATGGATACTCTGCGACGTGGACGCTGAAGTATGCGAAAACTGAAGAGGGCACCGTAAAAATAAAGCACTTATACATTTTACTTTGGGTTTGATTTGGTATGCTGCTGTCGAATGCCATATATATAAGCAGGGTAAATGGTTCTGGGCGACTTGTATATGCTCGTCGAGTTTAGCTTAGTGAGGTGAGCCCAGCTCTCCTGTGGCATCACGCTTGCACACTGGTGCAAGCTGGTTTTGATTTTTTTTGTATTTTGACCAGGTTGTATTGGGCCTAAGCGTTTTTGTAGGAAGTGTAAGAAAAGCAGTTTATGGTTGCTATACTCCCTAATACAAAATTTCTGCCCAGCGCGAACTGCAGTCTTCTCGTTCAAGGCACTAACTGCATCATCTGAGGAAGTGATGACATAATCAGCTAAAAGACGGTGGTGTCCGCTATTATGCCGTTATTTCCAGCGCATCGACGGTGCCGAGCAAGTTGGTGTGTTTGGACCACCGGCGCAAACGTCACGTGGTTCGTATGAGCCATGAACGGTGCAGGAGCGTTGGCAAAAGTGTGACGGCGAGGCAGTGAGACATACCGAGCCGTGGCGATGCGGTGGAAGATTACGCCATGTCATTGCTTGCCAGCCTCCCCGCCACACTTTCGCCAGCACCTCCTCCACTGTTTCTTTCCTGAATTGGCTGTCTCGTTTTCTCGTACGGTTGCGTGGACATCGCCTTCTCCGCAGCCAAACCGCTGTAGTGGGCGCCAAAGTGCTTCGTTCTGAAATGTCACGAGATGCGCACAAGTCTTCAACCACAAAATCTATTGACAGGACCCAGTTATTCAGAACGCAATTTTGTTCATCAGAATTGTGTGCATATTGAATCCTTCAATAACGCAGCACCATTCGCTGTTGTTTGTTCTGACTTCCAAATCGCTATTGCCCAACTGACTACAATGCGTAAACGTTAACTGTAGTCACTCTTCTAAGCACACCCTACTGGTTTTCTAAAGTAGTGGGCCGCACTGATAAGCCGCGTGACCTGAGAGAGAGAGAGAAAAATTTATTAAACTGAGCTTGTCTTTAGCGTGAGAAGTTGGTGGTCGTTGCTATCAGCCCAACGATGACCGAGGCGGCCCTTGCGATAAAGGAGGTCTTTACCTCCCTGTCGTGGGATGCCAGTGCTTCTCTCCACTGCTCAGCCGTGGTTATTCGGCGATAGGGATTTTGGGGACAGGCTCCCAGAATGTGGGGTAGGGTTGCTGGGGCTGTGCAGAGGGTGCAGTTCGGGCATGGGACTTTTCGGTGGATTAGGTGCAGGCGGGTTGGGTGTGGGTATGTGTTTGTTTGTATGAGCCTCCAGTCTTGCTCTTGGGTTGTTGTGAGTCCGGGGTGCGGGGGTGCTAGCTTTCGGCGGCAGAGGCGGTAATGTTCCCTAATATCGGTAAAGTTAAGGAGACTGTCTATGGATGCCCTTGTCCCGTGGGATGGGTCGGGCGCCACTCCAGCTCGGAGGGTAAGATCTCGAGCCTGAGAGTGTGCGGTTTCGTTCCCTTCCCATCCCGCGTGGGCCGGTGTCCAGGGTATGTCTACTGGGGTAAGGTGGGGATTCTTCTAAAGACTTTTTAGTGCCAGGGATGAAATGTTGGCCTGGGCGAAATTTTGAATAGCAGTTATGGAATCTGAGATAATTGTGGGGGGCGTGGGGCATTGCGTCAATGCTACGGCTATTGCTGCCTCTTCCGCCTCTGCTGGGTTTTTCGTGCGGATGGATATTGCATGCACTGGTGGTTCGTCTGTGCCTTTTGTTGCGACAATAGCGAATGCTGCGTTATGTCGGTATTCGGCGGAATCGTGCACGAAGAGGGTGTTTTGACCTGGAGGGTATCTTTTTTGTAGGTATTGTGCCCTAAGTTCTCGTCTGTATTGGTGATGTGTTAAGTGCATATGCTTCGGCAGTGGTTTTATAATTAGGTTGTCTCTTATTTCTAATGGAATGGGCTCTTTCTCAGCTATTATTGTCGGGGGTTGATTCTGAGTTGTTTAGTATATGTCGACCTGTGGGAGTTTTGGTCAGCCGGACTGATTGATTAGTTAAATGGGCTTCTATTAATTCCTCGCAATTGTTTTTAATGCCTAGCCCATCGAGTCTAGCGTTAGATGTACTTAACGGTATTCGTAATGCGGCTTTATATGCTTTTCTAATTAGTGTATTTATTGTTTTCATTTCTGGGGCGCTTAGATGGAGATAGGGGATGGAGTAGGTAATTCGCCTGATTAATGAAAGACCTAAAGAGCGAAACCGAATTCGCCTGATTCAAGTGTTTGTAAGCCGCGTGATCTGAGCGTCCCAGCGCTTTAGCAGTAGCAGTGGTCATGGTAGGTTTCCTTAATGCCCATTTTACGACGGCACGCTCTGCCCACCTTTCTCGCATCTCTGAGGCTCTACGTGACTTTTTTAGGCCAAAATCTCGTTGTTTGTGTGATCTTATACACGATCGAGAAAGCCCAGAGTTTTCCTCACTTCATCGAGAAAAGACGGTCGCATACGTGGGATCCTAGGTATCATGCGCTGCCTAGGCGAAACCAGGAGAAGAAGCCCTTGGATAGTACACGCCTCCGTGTTTTCCATGCGTTTTCATTGGTGACCAACGCTCAGGAGGTCGGCGCTTAGGTATTCTTACGGCTTGAGCTCCACCCTACTACCGGGGTGTAATATATTTTGCCACTCCATTTTGCAGAAAAAAGTATAATTTGGCGCACAAATTAGCTTCTGGAGTTGAGGAAACGGTAGGTGTTGTGACCAAACTCTCGTAATTAAAAGTCCACCGCCCGTCATATGATCGAAATGCAGTTTGAGTCGAGTACGTTTTGTTCACTTTAACAAGCTTTCGACAGCTTGCCACAACCGTATGCAATTACAGACGAAAGCGAGTGCACTAAGTGATTATTGAGCATTCGTGCTTTGAGGGCTGCAGCGCCGAAGGATTCTGCGCTGGCCACGCAATCTTCGCACTGTGCGTATTCACTCGTTTTCCATCGTTACTAGCAAACTAAAAGTGCAACCTCACGTACCAGAAGCCTGCGTTTGGTTTCCGTAAGGCTCAATGGTAAGCAGCGCCAAGCAACGGTTGTGTTTATACGTTTATTGCGCGTTTAAGTCGCCCAGCTTCCATTTCTCACTAAATAGTATTCTTCGCTTCTTCTAAAACAAGCGGGGGTTTAAAACAAAACGTGCTCGCTTGAATAGAAGTTAATGTGTTATAGCCAATTTTTTTTTAAATGAACTTCTAAAACGTTTTTGTACATCACCACAAGAGCCAGTGCTCCTTCACAGCAATCCTGCTAAGTGCTTTTGCATCTTAATTCCCAACCTCTTCACCCTTCTTTCTTAAGTTGAGGTGTGACTTGTTCGTGTTGAATGCATCTCTATATCGAGCTGCGCGGCCAGCAGATACACATTGCCACGCCTTGCTGCGCTGCCAATACCCTCATTTTGGCGTGCTCACAAGAACGACCTTTTTTCATCTATAGATGTATTTTTTACCCAAACCAAAGGTGTGGGGGATGGGACAGGAACTTTGTGCCATTCTCGGCCAATAACTGGTGAAGAATCTTTAACGTATATCAAACTTGCTAGACTCATTTGTTTCACTTGCAATTGTTAACGCCTTTGGAAAGGCTTTCCGCCAATAAGCGCCGCCAGTTTGTCGAGCGGTAAATTGCAAGACAAGGACATGGCCACCGTGACGGTACCCGCCTATAGGCTTGTGTTGCGTCCTGTTCAGTAAATTCACAGTTGAGTACAAGCACAGTACAGTTGCGAAGTGCCGCAGAAATGAAAGCGACAGGGGAAGTTATCCTTTGTAGCCGCGTTGATTTGGATACATTTCTTTCCTCCTTCCGTATGCCCCTTGCACTTTGATGCTTCTGCTGTTTCTTTGAACAAGGAATACTTAACTATGTAGTCTGCATGTACGCCAGCCTACCGACTAGGTTATTGAGTATAGAGCAACGAGTTGAACACTCACGTAAACTTGATGTGGATACCATACTGTGTACGCTTGGAGGTGGCGGCCTTGTTGAGAAGCGCCGCCACGATCTTGTTGGTGTCATCCTTGAACGTATCGCCGGCGGTTTGCGCGTAGAATGGAATGAAGGCATAGTCACAAATGTTTTCCACGTTAATGGCTTCGTAGTTCTGTTTGTGAATGCCGAACACGCAGATCAAAGGTTGCTCGTCTATAACCTTCATCTTGTCTTTCACATGCGGCTGCAGTTGCGGTGGACTAGTTTTCAAGGTTGTCGTTGGTGGCAGCGTTTTCTGTGACGTCGTCGTTTTGATCGGTGGTGCTGTCGGTGGATTGCGTGTCGTAATCGGTGGTCTCGTTGTCAGTATTGGTGGTACAGTTGTCTTAATTGTCGTTGGTGGCTCCGGTTTCTTTGGCGACGTTGTTTTGATCGGTGGTGCTGTCGGTGGATTGCGTGTCGTAATCGGTGGTCTCGTTGTCAGGATTGGTGGTACTGTCGATGGATTGGGTGTCGTATCTGGTGTCATTGATGGATCCGGTGGCTCCACTGCAGTATATGAGCAGAAGAGAAAATGGCGCCAACAGACAATGTCAAAAGGATTGCACAGTGAAGCTACCTGCGGAATGCAAGACAACACAGTTGACAGGGGCACAGTACAAGCCAGTAGCAAAAACGGAGCACGGTTCTGTAAAATTTGCTATGTAGCACATCTCAGAATGACTTTAGAATACTTGGAAAGGCTATCGTTATTCTTGCAGATAAACATAGGGTTGTCTGCTTTTTGGTTCGATTAAAGACATAGAGTAAGGGAAGGCTGGAAGGCCGCTCTTTGAACCAGGCAGCTCAGATTGACAAAATGAGGCGTTTTCTGGGTTTGTGCCTGGAATGAAGCTTTCGCCCTCAAACTTTCCCTGATTTTATGAGTTAACCGTGGATGTTGCAGGACAATATGTCGACGCAGTTGGACACGCTCCTCCCGGCGTTTGTGCAACAAATGACTGATTTTGTAGAGTCGGTGAAGACGTACCTGTCGTAGGGGTAGTGGTCAGATTATTCCCCTGCGTAGGTACATTTGCGGATGCTCGGCCTGAAAGCACAAAAGCAACGTTGGAACAGCATTTTTATTTTAGCTCACCATTACAGAAAACAATCCGGGTTATTTTTGTGTATGATGCAATCAAACGTAACATAAACCCTCTGCCACTGCCGCAGGCTTCTGCCAACCGCTGTCGACACGTACAGACACGCGATGAAATAAGAACACCTGAATATCAATAGGAACACGCGAAATTGTGAAATACGCTGATGTATCACAATGGAGCCGTATTGTTACAATTGGAAATCCCAGTTTCTTGACTTTGTTACTGTATTTAAGCTACGTGTCAATTTGGCTTGCACGGAAACAAATCGTGATATTTGTGTTTTCTTGATACTTCCGGGATTGCGTTTAATTTGTCCATGACCACACACTGCTTAAAGCTCTCAGCTTTGGGATAATAATTAGAGATGCCTCAAGGGGGGGGGGGGTGGCAAGCCTCATATTTATATATTTCATATATACTATCCACCTGTCTGTTGAAACACACGGTAGATGGTATCCACGTGTTTCTAGTACATCCTCTAAAATGCCATGTCTACTGACCGCGTCGATAAAATGCCCGTGTCTATATTTCAGCGAAAGTTAAACATCCGCGTGTGGTCAAAATTAACTCGGAGCACTCCACTGCCCCCGCGCTCATAGTCCATATCGTAGCTTCGGCGCTATAAGACCCACAACCATAATAGAATGTCTCAAACGTCTCAAAAATTATTTTATTCCGTGGCCTACAAATCTAAATTAGGAAGGCATACATCGTAAGGAAGATTTCGCACAGATATTACAGAGCCACTGCAAAGCGAATATTCTGTTTCCGTTCGGTACCCGTTCAGCCCCTGAGCTGTCACAGTGACTTAAGGCAATTGGAGCAAGCGCCTGTAAGCTGCCCCTAACCAAGCCAGTCCTCTTTTCTGCCTAACTCGGTATCACCTATACGTAACACTGTACGTGAAAAACCCGAAGGAGTTCTTATTCACATGTTTGATTCCCTTATCTTCTTGCTAAAAGAGCAGTGGTTAAGCATGCGAAATAACCCCGTCCTCGGGTACCGAACGGAAACCGAATATTCGCTCGGCAGTGGCTCTCTAATATCGGCGCCAAATCTTCCGCACGATGTATAACTTTCTAATTTAGATTTGTCGGCCACAGAATAGAAGAATTTTAGAGACGTTTCTGTCATTCTGTTTTGGTTGGAAGGCTTATAGCGCCGAAGATACAGCGCGAAGGGCAATGTTAGCGACAACCTCATCGCGGCTGAGGTAGGACGTGAATGTGCTGGTTGAGCGAATTAGGTCCTCCGGTGCTCAACGTCTAGAAGCGGGAATGCAATCATGGCACGCACCTGTGAGTAGGTGAAGATGATGTAGCCCAGGGCAAGGAGCAGCACCACAAGGAAGCCGAAAGAGGAGCAGGTGGATAATGCGCACCTCCCTGCAAAGACCGGCAAGAAGGAGAACTTCAACAATTGCGCTCAAGTTGCCTTACGCCAATACACAACTATGTAATCAATAACTCAAAATGTGCGAAAAAATGGGAATGCTATATCCTTTATATAAACACAGGTATAAGGCAGGAGCTTGCAGGTCACAAACTGTTGGCTCCAAATGGAAACCGTATCATTATTCTAATATTTTTACTTAACATACTGGCTCATCTCACTTCTTCACTAGAGACAATCCGCCTTTTCGCTGTGGTGTGGCGCCCTCTTGAGGAAAAGACGAAAAGCAGATCGGAGGTCAAGGTTAGCGCGGTATGTCGTGGTTGTTGCCTTCGGCGTGAGCGCGTTGTTTTTCGACGGTGGAAGAGAAGGTAGCTTGTAGGTAGAGACTGCAACTGCATCAGCGTGCAATCGCCAGGGGAACAATTCCTTCCGGGAGGCTTTCTTGCCGTTACTAACGGCTGGACGGACTTGGCCCGGTCGACTACCCATAATACCCTCGTTACACGGGCGCAGTTAGCCATGGTTAAGCGAAGCGCGGTTAGACAAAACCGCCTCTTTGCTGCGTTACATGGCAGACGAAACTGCAGTTACCCCGCTACCGCGGTTAACGCAAACTGAGCTTGCCCACCCCAGTTCAGTCACTCTAACCGCAGTTTCTGCACCCGCAGTGCTCATAATCGCGCAAGTTAGTTCGGACTCAAGTGGCGGCATCAGCGGAGGCCAAAACAAAAATCACGTGGCGTTCGGAGGAGACGAAGGTTCTCAAATAGCGGGCGCCCCAACACTGCTCCCAAGAGGCGCTGGCGTTCTTTTTGTTGCTGTCTCCAGCAGCGCGACTGCCCGTTAGCAGCCGCTCGTTTCCCGACACACCCGATCACCTACGGACAAAAGCCGTAGATAAATTTGTGAATTCCGCGTGTCGTTCGCCAAAAAAAAAAAGGATAAACCAGGCATCAAGCAGCGTTTTCAGCACTCGGAAACGATCGGTGCGCACGTCGGCCGTGCCTGTGAACACGCCGGAGCCCCTTCCCGCACGGAACTGCAAGCGGCTCGAACCGGCCCAGCCCACGGCAGCAACAGCTCATCGCCGCTCTTCGAAATCAATCTGATCGCGGAAAAAATAAAGTTGATGTTAGTGCGGTACAAAATTGTGCTATGGATTGTACTTCGCAGTTCTAGAGATAGCGGCGTCAAATATCCACCGCGATGCTAAGCCTATCGCTCCCAACACCGATCAGACTGAGCGCAAGCCAAGGCGGTTGCGAGGAGTTGGGGAAGCCCCTCTCCTCGCCGCGCGCGAGTGCGTTGCGTTTGGGTCTGAAGCGACTGCTTTAACGGTATAGTATTTCGTCTACACTGCTTCGCTTTTCTTTTTCCTTGTTAAGTTAAAAGTGTGGTAATTTATTTTTGTTACGCTCACAACCGAAATGACCGCGGCCACCACAATCGGAATTTCGTATGTAACAAACAGAACCGCAGTTTGTGATAACCGCGGTTAAGGTTTCGTAACCACGGTTAAATTTAGTGCGGTTTCTTCCGCTTCCCATTTTCTGACTGGCGTCTCACAGCCCTAATCCAGGCTTCTCAGCGCTGCCGAGAAGCGTGGATTGCTGTTGGGAAGATAGCAGTTGGGAAGCGAAAAAAAAACGCGTCTTCTTGTCACCCGAGAGGTGCACTTGTACGCAGCACACGAAAGCGGCATTGCATTGAACCCACACAAAAGTGGCTAGATATTTGCAGTTCCCGTTTCCCACGAGGCATGGGTCTCAGCCGGTATCGGGGGACGCTGCCGACGGATGGTACAGTGGCCCTTCCAAACAGTTTCTCGCGATCACCGCTAGGGCTTCGCGCATGCGCAGTGGCGTCTTGAAAAAGGCGGATTATGTATCGATTTCTTCGCTTCAAGCACCGTTTCAAACTATGTGTGTTAATGTAGTTAGAAATTTATCTCTTACTCTGGACGCTGGATACGTGTTGGAGCTTATCTCTGGATACGTGCTGGAATGCGCCCTCTGCAGGCAAACAGCACATGGGTTAAACTGAAGCGTCCTTTCGTTAGGAGTTGAATAATCACTGCTCCTGCAAAACATTTGCCCCTCTTTGCCTCTGTAAATGCTCCTGGTCATTCTTTCGAACTGCGCAAGGCCGAAAGTCTGGTCTGGTCTAAGACCCATTATGATTACGAAATCCGGTAGCCCCTGTTATGTATAGCTTAAGGTCAGAGTCATTTGGTATCAATGAAATCTATGGGAACTTACCTGCCTTTTCGAAGATTTATTTCGAGTCTTTTTCCGCCTTTCTTATCTGTCTTTTTTATGTTATGCCCTCTTCTCCTCTTAATCATATATCGGAATTCTAGACCTGTCAAGATGTAGCATATATTGCTTTACCTCGGTAACCCTTTCCCATCATTTAGCGACACGCAGTAGCTGTTTAGTTCAGTGTTAGCACCGAGTTTCTAAGCGAAGTAGTTTACCAACCAAAACTGCCAAGAAATCTTGAGACATTACGAGGTTTGGAGGCCGCGGTCCCACTATTACTTTTGAAATTCTCACCTTGTCAGAGTGCGGGTTGGAAATGGTTGCTTCCATGATAAGGCCTTTAAGCTCGAAGTATTTACACAAATGACATACCAGACAGCGGCATGCGCTATTTGTCATTTATTTTATTTTATTTTTATGGATTTTATTGTTGTCGTTTATTTGAACACGCGTGTTCAGGTGATTGTTTCCCTCCCCCTTCTTTTTTGTCCCCCATTTTCTAATATTCATTGCAGACCACCTCATGCTTCCGTGAGGTGGAATTCTGCCGCCAGGATATTGTGGTGAGATGTGTCTTGTGCGTGCATTCACTGTTCTGCTTTTGTCGTCTTTCTCTCCTTCGCCTGTATTTCCCCCGGAACGCTTGAAAATACCACTACACAACTTTATGAGTTATTTTTTCCTATCTTTCCTCTGCTGCCCCGTTGTATCAGGATATACGCATCGTTCTATTTCGTGTCTTGCTGCCTTGACGGGGACCTTTAACAATGTGATTTTAAAACTAGTTTTTTTTTTGTTTTCAACAATTGTGCATTGCCAGATGTGCGTCCAATGGGTGCATTTACTTGTCTTCGGTCGACGTTCTCTTCTTGACCCCTATTGTTCCCGGACTGTTGCTCGGCAGTGCCATTGGCAGCCGGCTTCTTGTAAAGACATTTAGGGCACTATTCAGCGTAACATACCAACAAGCTGTCTTCTAAATACGTGTATTAAATATCCCCCTTCCTTTTGGCAACTTTGCAATCTTTCTCCAGAATTCCCTCTTGACACAATACAGTACCACAGGAGACGAGCTTTGCTGCCATGGGGTGTAAACAGGTGCAGTGCAAAAAGCGTGCGCAGGGACGAACTCGGCGTACCCTGGTTCGTTTGTTATCTCGGGAGCATTGCCGCCGCTCGTGTTTTAGTGACTAAAGCATTATTTTGGCAACGGCGACACGAAGCGATGGTCTGAAATGGCTGAAGGCGGAAGGAGAATTCAAAGAACGTGGGAAAACACGGATATGGAATTGAATCCCGGAGCGTACGAAATACTAGTCTGGCGTTCAACCCGCTTCCCGGTCCCCCCATTCTAGTCTCTACCTAGCTGAAGTTGAATACAGTGAATGTGTCGGGACTGAAGTGCCGATTTCAGGAAAATATGTTTTGTTCCTCGCACCCCGGTTTTCGCGCATTGCAGATGAGGCTGAATTATAATTTAGAAGCGGTTTTTACGGTTTTTTACACTGCCTATAAATACCTCTTTTGGTGTCTTTCTGTAATTCGGTATATGGCTTCAGAATTCTGTGGGGTCCAAGTTAGTTCAGGAAAACAATTGCTAGCAGCGGTGGAATAAGACGACGCTCATTCACATTGATAAGAGACACAATTTTGAATTCAAAAATATGCAGACAGCTTGGGGTAGCTTGCTATTGTTTCTACAATCTTCACACTGATTCTTAGTGATGTAATTCTTGGCATTCACAACACGTAAGGGGGATTAGTTCATTGGAACCAAGGAGTGACAACGGGCCGCGAGAGGGGCAAAAATCAGGCGCTGACTTTAAACAGCTTTAAATAGAAAAAGAACTTGAAACCTACGTCACGACAAAACATCACGGTGCGCGCATAGCGTCAGGGCAGCAAACGGCTGTAAAAAGTAAACAGACAAACAACCGCTAACAGGCCAGTAGTAGAGCAGCGACAATGTCGATAACCCTTTCGGTCTGGGTTTACTGCATACTGATTCTGCGCACTCTAACTAAAGTATTTAAAAAACTGATTTTGAAAAACCAAACGATGGAAGTTGCTTTGCATTGGCGACGTGGGAACACATATGGTATACTTCGGTTATGTACATATAAATAATGGTCGTTTAGGTGAACAGTTACCTCGCCAGGTAACCGTTGCTTATTCTGAACTACATACGCGCTTCTGGGGCACTGTTCCGCCCCGAACACCTCCCGTAGGGCAATTCCTCATGGGTTGTTTAAAGGTACAAATTTTTTCACAGTGGATTAAATTTACATTCAATTACGCCCCACCTCACAGCAAAGCATGTGCTTGACACTTGCCTAGACTTCATCAGAGAAGCATGCATTAGAGGCTACTAGTTCGCTTTTCTTCCACCTTGATGACCCTCTCTGAAATGCCTTCCTATCCTAATTCCCGACTATTCTCCCAGGCTTCACACGGTGCGTACACACGTCTGCCCGTGGATATTTGTAAAAAAATTGCGTCTCTTTCATTCTACTGTTATTAGCCTCTGACGTTTCACGGGCTTAGGCTTGTGTTATTATCCTTGCTTCACTGACCGACATCACCTTAAATCACGAATCCTTTGGCTGGATAATAGTTGAATAGCGATGTTGTTATGAAAGGTACTTGCCATAGCGAACGTTGGGGGGAGTACCCGGTGCCGGGGCTGAAAAACAGATTAAGAACAGCGAGATAAATCCTGATACTCGGGATGCTATATTGGTATCTCCCGTGTTCAAATCAAGCATTTGTGCTGCGGTTTTATTTGTAAATTTTGTTACATTTTTGGTAGTGAAATTTTATAACTGTTTAAATAAAAGTTGTTTTTAGACCTATAACCGACTTTGATAGCAGACCCTTTTGCGATCATTTAGCTCTCAACGCTGCTACGTAATGGACAACACTGACTCCGATTCGAGAGAGATAAAAAAGCACACCATGCCAAACCTGTCACCTTTCCAACGCGTGCGAACCACATCACCAGTCGACTAAAGGAATAAAAACAAACACGCCATTTCCCTGCGCAAATTACCACGACACGTCTAAAACCTAATCCGAACAAAGGTGCATTGCAAACTAAAGTCGGGCTAGTTGGTGTTTTGCAAAAAAACGTGGACGTGGTTACAGATTTAAAAGAAAAAAATCAAAGCCCCCTTTTTAAGGGCCACATAATTAAAACGCGAACTTTTTTATCACGCAACCTGAGTCAAAGCCATAGCCCGAAATCGAAGGCACCAAACTTTGAAGGAACATTCCAACCGCGCTTACAGAATTTGTTTCATCCTCTTCATCGGCAAGCCTGCATGCTGTCAACTATAATTTACTTATTACGAGAAGTCCGTTGGGTGGGCAAAGACTTCCGATGGTCGTAAGATTGATGTATTCTTTTTCAAACTCACTGTGTAAAGTTGGCTTTTCTGCAGTGTGTTTCACACTGACGTCAAAGTTATCAGTGAGGCATAGAGAGCTTCGAAAGAAGCACGAGACGATCGGCACGAAGCGTTCGTGCCATCTGTTCTTGCTATGTATCTTTCGCTAGTAACTACGCCGCAAATTAAAAGAGTGGCCTCACCATTTTGACATCTCCGAAATTAAGCGGCGTCAAGAATATATTCGAAATTTTGGCAGGAACTTGACAGAGAACAAAACTATCTCTGTGAATAAGCTTTTCCCGTGCTCTTCCTCCAAGATGCAAGGTGGAGAAGGTGTAAATTATGTTGTGTTTGAACGTTAAGTGATTAATGTACTGGTCGGCCATTGCGGCCCAGAAGTCACTATATAATGTTCCACGCAATGCATTGTCATCGACAGTGGATGCGCGCGGCGCTAAGTGATTTCCTCCATTTTTGTTTATTGGGTCAATATGCTCAAACTGTATAAAGAGCGTCTGCTGACGTAGGGTAGCCCCGCCATTGAACTCACCAGCGCTACGATGGTTGTACAGTTCACGCGGCAGCGTGTTGATCACAACCGGGAGCGTGAAGAAAACATCAACGTTGACTAATAAAACTTCTTCGATGCGAATCAATTCCCTCCTCAGGTCGTGCGCCCCACTCACGAACACCTAACCTGCTTCGAGAGTATGCCTACGTCTACTATTCATCGCCTTCATGGCAGGCGAGGGAAAAATATTGCAGTACTTCGTGTGTCTTTTGCTATGAACAAGACGTTCTCTCTCTCGGCTGGATTTACCATTTTCCTGTCTACTTTACCTAGGAAGTTGCATACCTTCTTGCTCAAGCAAACTGGATGAGGATGCGAGAAGCAGGGAACGGCTCCAGCAATCAGCCGCGCGCCGTGCCACTGAAATTCATTAACGCGAAGGCTGCAGCGTGGGTGGTGCCGCCCACTTGCCGCTGCCGGCTGCAGCGCTCGCTCTGTACCCTGGATTTCGAGCAAGCTTGGAGGAATGCCCGATATGGTACAAGGGGTACGCAAGGGTACAATTGTCTACTGGGTACAGATCTCTACACAGACCCAGCCGTCGTCGCTCCAGTGGTTTTGTGTACACATGGATAAGAGGAGGTGTTCTAGGTACCCCTACTCACTCAGACCTAGAGTCTAACTGCCGGTTGAATTTTCGTATGCACCCAGTTATCGTTATGCATTAATCATACAAAAAAACGTCTAGAGTTAGTCAGTTCGGTCAACATATTCGAGAACGCCGAGATCGGAACGCATTGCTTCCTGCAAATTAAATGAAAACCGGGTGATTAGGTTTTGGATGAACACCGGACTTCGGGGAAAAATGCGTCACACTTTGCTGACGAAGCCGACAGGTTTTAGCAGAAGAAACAAAAGAAGCCACTGAGAGGTCCAGGGGCCGGCGCAAGCCAGCCGCCACCAGTGCCAGCCGAGGTTCGCGCGGGTCAGCTCGTTTAAGGCCACCACCTGGGAATCAGCAGCGCGGAGTCAGCGACGCAGCGGCCGGCCACCGAAAGTGCGGATGAGTGGGATTTCATTCACGTCGTTGTGGCGGTGTAGGCTGAGGCGTAGGTGCCTAGTAGTGACGAGGAGAACGCTGGCTGGCATGGAAAAAGGAGAGGAAAAACGCCAGATGCCCGGGTCCACGCCCCAAGGCTAGAGCGGGGAAGTAGCAGCAGTAGGGGTATCCCATGAGGAACCTGAAGCAATGACGCTTAGACGAATGGTATTGGAGTTTTCCACAATTCAATTGCAAAACTATCTGGGCAAAGAGAGGAGCGAATGGAGGAGTGCGAACAAAAAGAAAATTGGCGGTGCTTGCAATAGTGGTGGAAGGCTGGAGAAACGGCAGAGCTGGCGGCCCGTCTCCCTTCGTCGGGGACCCGACTATTGTGCCTCACATACATTTCCGAACTTGCCGCAGAGCGTACTCCAGGACAGGCTTGCCTGGATTGTTTTCACCGCGGGCTTTCACATCTCTCACAAAGTGAACTGCGTTAGCAGGCTGTAGCGCCAGCGGCAACCAGCTTTGCGAAATTGCTGCCCGTATCGTACATTCTGCGTCTGCGCTCCCCACTTCTGGAGCGAACGCACGAGAGCTGGAGGGTAGAACAGCACGCCAAAGATTACTCCAAGAACGCTGGGCAGAGTGTTCTCAAAGGTCGAGGTGTCTGGCGCCTGGCGCCCCGTTATGTGCACGCTCACGTGAGCTCTGTCAACAAAGCTGTATCCCTACACCCCCAAGAGTTTCATCTCCGTGGGCAAAAACAGCGTCTGAAAAAAACTCGTAGACAAAAACTCGTTCTCTTATAAGGCATACAGCATACAGCTCAGTATTTGTTTAAATAAAGAAAACCACCAACTAAGCATCAAAACCGCATGATGGGTGATAAGGCGCCTGTGAACAATGCGAAGCGTGCAGCAAGAGTTTCCCTGTAAAGATTACTGTTGCATGAGCTGATCCGGAAAGCATCAACGTTGAATGCAAACCAAACAGGGAGTGAAGTCATTTCGAAGGGGAAAAGTCGCGGTGTGAAGTCAAATACGAGAGGAATGATAAGGCGGACGTTAACAATGCGCAGCAGACTATGATTTATAAGGACATCCGCTCGAAACAGGCGGCATGACGTCAACTCCTACATAAAATAACTAAAGGGTGTGATTAAACAAATTACTAGTCTCTGGTTCAGTCTTTGCAGGTGCACGAAGTAGCTGCGCAAGCCAAGTCGCAGGCCGTTCACGTACATGGAAAATTCAAGATTCGCTGTCCATTCATTGTCTGTAGGTTGATTGATTGATTGTAGGGTTTAACGCGCCGACGCAACGCAGACGATGAGGCGCGCCGTAGTGGAGGGCTCCGGATAATTTTGACCACCTGGGGATCTTTATCGTGCGCTGAAATCTCCGTACACACGGGCGTTTTTGCTTTTCGCCTCCATCAGAAAAGCGGCCGCCACGGCCGGGAATCGAACCCGTCATTGTCTGTAGGGTTTAATGCGCTGACGCAACGCAAGCGATGAGGCGCGCCGTAGTGGGGGGCTCCGGGTTAATTTTGACCACTTGGGGATATTTAACGATACGACGCCGAAATCTCATACACACGGGCGTTTTTGCTTTACGGCTTCCATCCAGGAAGCGGCCGCCACGGCGGGGAATCGAACCAGCGTCTTTATGCTCAGTAGCACAACGTCTTAGCCACTGAGCCACCGCGGCGGGTAGATTCGCTGTCCAAGCACCTTCACAGCGTGTATTGGAGATAGTTTTTTTTAACTAGCTTAGCTCTTTAAGCTTTTAGTTCTATTGTCAATCATTAGCACAAAAAATACCAGAAAAAAACCTAGCGCATGTGAGTGTACGCCTTCGTGAGAAGCGCCTGGTGTCGGCAAGGCTTGCGCTGTGACTTACGCCCAGGTGAGGAGTTCGCAAAATAAAAAAATGGCAGCGGCTTAGTTCAGATAACACTGGATGTGGAAAGCGAAGACTTGCCTTGACCTGCTAAAGTCTTGGTTTCATTTGGTTAAGCTTTAACAGTGATTACTATACTACTCGTCCGTAGCCTCCGTTTGTCTACGGTCCTGCTTGAGAATCTTTTCCCAGCCGAACAACTCTTGGGGCGACATCTGCGCCGGTGTCAGACGCCGGTCTTAAATCGTCGGAGGCTCAAAGCATCCAGCTACAGCACAACGCTCGGAGAAAACGGCAAGGCGACGCTCTCATTCATGGTCAAGCTCGCATATAATGCGAGCCGCATTGTAAGGCACGAACAAGCTAGGTAGAGTACAGCCAAAAGCCAACAGCGGCGAACGTGGCCCTGTGCGTAGAACCGCCGGCCGAGTGACTGAATGCGGCGCTGCAGTGAAATGAACGTCAATTCCACAACGACGGCGAAACGCTTTGACAAGATTAGCAAAGTTTTGCTTTAAAATACCAAGCGCACGTGAGCGTGCGATTCTTGCGCAGTGCGCCCCGTCCGCCAGCTCTACCTTCAAAATCACTCCGCACAGTGTTCGGGGCGCATTCTCGCGCTTGCTGTTGTCCTCGCCAGTTCATGCACGTTCGCGCCTAATGTGGGGAGAACAGACTCAAAGATCGCGGTACAGACGCCAGGTTCGCGAAGTCGATTGCAGCGGTTTTTATCGGCTGGTAGCGGTGTCCTCATTGGGAGAATTGTATAAGGCTACACACATTGATTCGGGAATGCTAGTCAGGCAGAACATTCAGGGAACGTTGTTCTGGATAGTCACGGTGAACAGATGCGTTTCCATCGACTTCGGCTTTCGATCATGTTGCATTGTGATAACCACATCGCACCGCCAAAATTCTTTCAACAATGCATCTTTAAAATCGAGGCGCATCGACAGACCCCGAACACACACATAGGTGGGTTACCAATTTGACCAATTTAAAGTGGACATTTGTTCCGAACAACGTGCAGCCATTCTATAGGCCTCGCGGAACCCGTAGACGACTAAGCCTAGCGCTCGCAACAGTTTCCCTGTGCAGAAAAGCGGGTGCCACTCGCTTTAACTTTTTAAAAGTTCTTACGGGAGCGATGATTCATGACGCACCGGAAATGGAGTACGTGATGGGAGAGGAAATCACCCCGGAGAAGCTGACCACGTAGGCAGGGTGAAAAACCACCAGCGTATGTATGTCTAGGTTTCTCCAAGGGAGCATGAAGCAGTCGTCCCCTGACAACAAATATAGGGCCATGAACCCAACAAAGGCGAGACACACGGAATGTAAAAACGTAAACGCGCAGGTCATCAAGGCGGCACGGCACGCATGCCACCACTCCCACGCCAGGAATAAAAACAGTGGTAAGGCCACAAGACCACCTTGATATCGCCAAATCGAGAGCCCCGACTATAGCGGCAGCCTTTCTAGCCGCCGCAAACATCCCAGCCGCAGACAGCATGCAGCGCATGATGTGCCCGAACGTAGAATAAAACAGCGTGTTCATTAGTACACCAAGGGACGCAAACGCGATCTGTTACACCGGGATCAAGTTGTTACTAGTCCTACACAAGCAATACGACGTAAGCGCGTGTAAGCAACACGATGTAAATTCTTGAATACATTTCTACACAAAGCATGCAGAACCATGGACTAGCAGAAAATTCTACTCTGCTGTGCGGGTACAAGCTCACCGTGGTCAAAGGCGAGTCGCAATACCCTTGTACAAGGCGCGCATGAACGGGACTTCGTGCTCCTCCCGTGACCTGATGCAGCCGACGAGAATCAGGAATTTCGTACTCATGGACACCACGCCTGACTTGACTTTCATCAAAAACTTCTGCATGCACCTGGGGACGTGGCACAACACATCCACCAGCCTGGGAAGCCACCGCGTGATCATAGACATACCAATCGCCGCGCCTGGGGGAACACTAAACTACCTAAAGCAAGATCAAATGGATGCATTGCGCCGACTTCAGATACCTACTTGACTCGCAGTAACACAATGACCCCGAACGAAACACGGACATGGACGCCTGGGGACAAGAACTCACGAGGAACGTTGGAGCCGCAACTGAAAAGGTAGTCCCAGCTAGACATAGATAGAACAGACAGTAGACCGGCACACAGAGAAGCCGAAAGCGTCCTGTTCGCTCGATGAAAATACCAGCGCCTCTACCGAAGATTTTGCAATAAAATAGCGGAACGGGATGAAAGTATTGACGAACAGTGGGGCGAAATTTGCCAACAGTAATAGAACGAGGTCTACAAAGCCATCAACGCGCAGATGCACAGCGGCAAAACGTGGAACATACTCAGACACCTCCTGGATGACACCGAAGCCTAGACGCACCAGTGAGACCGACTAATCAAGCTCATACACAAAGAAACGACGACACAAGGAAAAAACACCGTCCGAACACTCAAGTACTTACCGTGGACACCCTAGACGCAGCACAGCCCGTATGCCGGAGAAGCTAACCACCTCCTGAACAGACACAGGAATCGAGTAATTCAGAACGGCGCTCCAAGACCTAGTAGCAGGTCTGAACGAGGTCCGGACTGTGTGACAAACAGGTTTATCGATCTAATGGCTAACACAATACTGCAACGAATGCTGGAGAGCGGGCAAACTTCGTCGCCAATAAAACGCAGCCAAAACTATAGTTTTGGCTTACCCGGACAACCTTAGACTAACATCACTTCCGTCTCCCATCGTTAAGGCCCTCGAACACGTCCACCTCAACCGATCGCAAGCGTACAACCGAAACCCACCCCCGATCCTCGGCTAAGGACCTCACGTGGGCACCCTAACGCGATGCTCCAACTCAAAACACCAGATATTAGACGACAGGAACAACAGCACCAAAACTGTACTCGAACTAGACCTTCAAAGAGCCTCTGACCAGACCAACCATGTAGCTATCCTGAGGCAGGTTTTGAAATGCAACCTCGGATCACGAACAGCTACAGCTACGTGACAGACTTTGTGACTGTTGCGGCGAACTAGTGGCAGGAGCCCTAAGAGTATATGGGTGAAAAAAGGGAGAGAAGGAAACCCCCAGGGGTCGCTCATCTCTCGGTCGCTCTTTAACCTCATCATCATTGGTTTAGCTAAGAGAATCGAGAGGTTCTAAAACCTCAGAGTACTGCCAGTACGCAACGACGGCGGAGCTGTCTAGAAGCAAAAGCAAGTTTATTGGAGCGAACTTGTAGTCTTAAAAACTCAAAGCATACACAGAGGGCGAAGCAGCAGTCAACAAAATGACGTGCACAGCCCAGGGCCGGCGAATCGACTACCGTGGTGGCTGTTCTCGGAGTAGTTAACTTTCGGAGAGTTTTTTTCTCGAAGCGTCCAATTCCAACGAGAGCACTGGAGATCAAGGGAGATTATTCTAGGCTAGTGACGTAAGGGCCAAACACTCTTCGTGTCAAAATAAGATACCCCACGCGGAATTGAAAAGAAAGGAAAGTATACAAGAACTTTGCTTGAAACCATGACAACAAAGCCGGGCACCGCCGGGTGTAAAAATAAAAAACAAGTATTCAAATAAATGCATAGTTCGCGGCATTAGCCCCTATAAAATTGCATCAACCCAATGGTAAAATGAGACGACAGTCCAAACAAGCAACAGTCAGTAATCTGGCGTAGTAAGGCCTGCGGCGAACCACGTGGACGACGTGACGCCGCGGGAGTCGTCGTGATCTGCCGGAATCACTATCGGGGAGATAAGCTCGATATCACATTATTGGATTCTGTAGGGCCGGAAATAATGTCGCAGTAGCATATCACTCAGTCCTCGCCCTCGAATAGGTGCCCAAACCCACATGTGATTACCTGGGTTATTTTCGGGGTATCGGCGCCAGAGGTTGTAACTTCGGCCTCCCCTATCTGGTGGTCGGTTGTACGTACGCGAGCACGCCCGCGTGCCTTCTTTAATGGTGTAGGCATCCTTCGACGTCCGCTTTTAAGTCTTCGTCGTCTACGTGTGGCAGCATGTCATGGAGAATCGTCTTCGGCTGTCGACCGTATCGAGATGCTGTCAACAAGCTCGAATGGAGCCATCCGTGTAGTTTCCTGGACAGCTGTATTGTACACTACATGACATAAGGGAGTACTCCGTAACATGTTGCCGCTCAAAGTCGATGGACATCGAAATCATATAGGCCATCGTTTTGTTAAGGCATTCGGTTAGTCCGTTCCCCTGGAGGTAACATGCAGTGATCTGCCGGTGATCCGTGCTGTGTAACAGAGGAACCATTGCTTGAGATCCGCAGTGAATACCGTTCCCCGGTTCGTGATTAGTACTTTAAGGGCTCCTTGTTGCAGCCCAGCTTGATGGAAGGACTTTGCGACTTCTAGTGCAGTCCGCCTAGGAAGCATGGTGGTCTCTGCAAAGCGATTCATGCAGTCTGTCCCATGACAATTCATTTGTTCTCTGATCATGACGTAGGAGAGTGCGGGCCCAGCAGGTTCATTTTGATCTGTTGGAGGGGCCTAGATGGGGCGGTGATCGCCTGCAGCAGTCCGGCTGGACTCCTCGGTGGCGTTTTTGTCGTAGGAGCTGGAAGTCGCAGCAGTTCCGGATGGATTTACAGACCATACGGATGCAGAGCGGGCGGGGGGGGGGGGTGAATAGTACCACATTAATTTTTTTCGTAGTGCGTGCTGTGCCAAGATAACCTGGAGTCGCTTCGTCATGATAGATTTAAAAAAAAAAATGTCACGAAAAGTCTGTGGGAGAGGACGCAAAGATAATTTGTTCTCGTTTCCGGGTTGAAATGCTTGTTTAGAGGACGGAGGACAGAAGTTGGTTTGAGGCTGAATGGCGGTAATAGTTGCATTTGAAGGCTTTTGGAACGCCGACGTTGCGTTCAGGGGTCGAGGTTGTCGACCATGACATAAGAACGAAATATCGCCTGTTTTTTCGAGCACGCCGGTGACTGGGCGGTGTCTAAGGGTGCGGCTATTTCGTCTCATCCGGTACCGGCTGTCCAAGAACCTTCCGTTTTCATCAGAGGCTTGTGGTTGGGGTTCGACGGGGCCCCGAGTCCGGTAAGTCGCCGTCGGAGTGTTTTTTGCCAGAAGTTCATAGACCCTGGTAACGTCCAATTCTTGGAGTATGCAAGTTTCACCTACCGAGACGGCCAAAGGGGTGCTTCACATTTTCCAGCCAAAACAGCGCATGGTGATCTGTCACAACCGTGAACGGTCTGTCATTAACATAGGGGCGAATTTTGAACTTACCCATATAATATCGCGGCGCTTTTTTTCTGACGCTAAGTTGTTTCTCTCTTCCTTCTACAGAACGGCTGGCTTAGGCGATTACTTTATCGTAACCTATTTCCTTTTGAACAAGGACGGCACCCAAGCCTATAATACTGCTGTCCGTATGAATTTGTTTAGGCCTTCAATTTGTGTGAATTTGTTTCCCATAAAGCGCGCATAACTTGTTTACATTCCCAAAAGATTTTATTTTAATTTTTTTTATGCTAGCTGGTGACACCGAGGAAAACGCCGGGCCAATTACTGCTCAGATTCTACGTAGACTCTGATAGGGCCAATCTGCTCTCTTGGGAAAATGGGCAACATTAAAAAAACCAAAGAAACCTAGAAAACGCAATCAACGATTGAGGCACACGAATACAGCAGTTGGAATCTAGACTGGAAAGTCTAGCGAAAAAAAAGGCATGTGGAGAAGGGATTCAGAAGCTGACTAGAACGCAATTGGAGCATGTAGCAACCATCGCTAACAGTTTGGACGACGTGGAGATAAGGAGGCGACCTCTGAACCTTGTTTTCATGGCCTAAAGGATGACGACCCACATGAAAGTTGGGAATCTTTCGAAAGCGCAGTCAAATCTTTTTGACAGCAAAAACTACAGGTAAATGTTGCAGCCATACCGAGAGTGCACCGAATGGTAAAACATGATTCAAACCGAAACCTCCGTATATTTTCATGCATTGCATCATTCAAGGACACTGAAACAATAATGAGCAGCTGCAATAAGCTGAAGGGCACAGATTTTAGTGTTTTAAGAGACCACTCTTCCCGCCTCCGGGAAATTCGACGAAACCTTTAGGAGGTTGGCAAAGCCCAAAAAGCAAACGGTCAGGACAAAATTTTTTTTGTGCGCTAAAAGCTCATACGCCTATGCATAGAACAGTGATCCGCAAACTGCGATTAAACTAAACAAGAAATGACGTCCACTAATCTTTAAAAAATTCTCGAGGACTGAATGTGCTGCCCTTTTGTTCAACTCCCAAAGCATAAAAAACAAAATAGACTCGTTCGACGGGATGCTCCCAGCGATAAATCGTGATATTGTATTCGCAACAAAAATTTGGTCAGATATTCTAGTGGAGGATAGTGAACCATTTCCAGCGGAAAACCATGTTTTTAGAAACGATAGACACTCACGAGGAAGAGGTGTGGTCGTAATTGTGAGAAAAGCTTTTCAATGCTGTGAAATTGAGATTAAGACCAGTGAAGTGGAAACCATTTGGTGTAGAATAAAAAATCCTGACAGGGGAACACGGGCTATAGGCTGTTTTATCGACCCAATGGTGCTAGTATGGACAATATCAGGATATTAGATACGGTACGACCGCATCACCTATGCTGCTTATTATATCATGCAGAACCTAAGATGGAGTGAAAGCGGAGCTGAACACACGTCCCCATTTGGCGATATAAGTAGCAGCTATGGTGTTCAGG
>CM023453.1:83177244-83229744 GCA_013339765.2 Haemaphysalis longicornis
TTAACTCTTGGGTACGGCAACTCTTCCCCGTTTCGAAACGTCCTCATGCGTTTATAGTTGTCGATAAACAGTTGGAAGAAGAGCAATTTTGTACGGAGTCCCACTGTATACTTTCCGTGGTTTGGCTTTTGGCAACGAGTTTTTGGAATTGGTCTCTCGTGTGCCGCGGCACAAAGGCCCTCTCTGGACTAGCCATGGTTCTGAATGTACGGCGGCCAGCCACGGCGGCTACTGTAAAAAACACATCACATCGGTACCGAAAATACAACAAGCGCTGAACGGCCAGCTTGATCTCCCCGTCGAGAAATCCCTACCCACTCTATCCGAGAATACAGAAGAGCTTCTAGCAAAACATTGGTTCCCATGCAGAGTGCCAAACGAAGGCCGGCTGAAACTGGTGCAGATCATGCATACATCTTTTTAATGGGGTGGGTTTGAACAAGCTTACTAACTCAAAATGTTTTCGATAACTGAGCTCAGGAAACACAAACTGAATTATAAATGCTTTAACTGAGCAGGCTAATACCGCAAATCACAAGGTGGTTAAGCCCAGTAGGAAATAAAACCGCTTTTTGTGATCTGATTTGCTGAAATTTAGTAGATGTGGTGCGTGCGCTGGGACAAATTAAATGGCTTTAAAAGGGCCATGCAGACAAACACAAGTTTGGTTAATTCGAACGATTTCCTCGTTACAGTACTACTGACAATATTTTAATGTAAACTTCGTTCAAATCAGCTATATAATTAGCAAAAAAAAGGGCTCCTCACTAGCTCATTTCCCGAACTAGAACCTATGATGGAATTAGCACAGTTGTTATATAGGTTGAGGCCGGTAAAAGTAAACGCAAGTGAAGCAGGGCTTATAGGCTCGCAGAATGAGCTATTTTCGCTTAATCGCATGCATCTTCATTTAAGAGCAGCAAGAATGGTGGGATAAACAATGGAAGTTACGAAAGTACACGTAAACACAGCGGTACAAGTGCGTACGGCTGTTGGTACTGCGCGCAGTATGCTTAGTATAGATGCGCAGCAGTCCGGCGCTTTGGGGTTCTCACGCGACAGTGGAAGATTAGCGGAAGCGACAACGTCTCACGTGACCATGTTTGTCGAGCATACTCAATGTTTCACGAAACGATTTCTCCCAAGAGTAATAAAAACCAGCCAAGCGCAACCACGGTCTTAAACGAAGTCAGGGTGGAAAGTGATAGAGCGAAGTATGGTGGTGCCATCTAGAACTTACGGTGAACAAGACGTTCCTAGTCCTTTGCAGACTAAACGGCGCACTACATTCGCTTGAAACCCGTTCCCTTTACAACGTCGCAAACGCCACGAAACATGCAATGTGGAGGGAGGATCAAATTTTAATTTAAATTGAATAATTTAGTAAATCGTCTGCTGCCGGTCAAGCTATGCGACACTACAAAACGCCAAATCTTTTGAATAAAACAAATGTATTTTGGGTGCATAGTCCCTTTCACCTCTTGGTTCCGATGTCCATTAAAAAAAATGGCCTCCTATCTTCTCCTTTGTTGCAAATGTTGACAAAATAGCATAGTCTTTGGAGACATTGTCCAATAAATGCCTCCCTTCGCTTTGTCGCTCACCTCTCATGCTGTTCCTCTTCCGTCGCACTCTTTTCAACGTACACACGCCAAATGTTCGCTGAAGTAGATATAAACTTTCCGCGTCCTACTCCTCCAGGTCGGGTGCCTCGATGCCAGGGCTGCCGTACGGCGATGCGTGTACATCTAGGAGCACTACTTCGACGTTTATAGAACCACGTTGCCCTACTCGACGTGTGTTCCAAGCGGAACGTGGACCTATCTAGTGGAACCTTTCGTAACTCTTGCCGCTTAATTTTTTAGAATGCCGCCAGAAGCTATCTATACTGGCGCGGGCCACAGCAGGAGACGGCGGAGTGATTTTTTTCTGCAGTGGATATAGTATTTCATTTAAAAAAAATCAAGCATCTATGATTTATTTTTAAAGGAACACTGCAAATATCACTTAAGTATTAATTTGTTGTCTTATATTTCCATAATGCTTGTCCTTATTCGACAATGTTGACAAATATGAAAATTATACCTGAATTAGACGTTTGGATTTGGCTTCGAGTTCATAATACTATTGCGCAGACATTGTATCACTTTGGCCGGGTGGCTGAATCGAGTCAGACAGACAGACAGACAGACAGACAGGCAGACAGACAGACAGACAGACAGAAATTTTCTGGGTTTCAGTAGGCCAAGAGAGATTATCGTCCTTAAAAATGACAAGATCATACCTATCGCACGTGAGCCTCCATTTAGAAGGCCAAATGGCGTCGTCCACACTTGTGTGAGGCCTGGCGCGATGTGAGGGGCTCGCGAAAATTAAATTACAGTAGTTTCAATCCCAACGTGAAAGATATCGGAAGTGCAGAGCAGTGATTCACCAGAGGGGCTGTGGTGCCCTTGTGCACTTATCGTTACCACCCCTCACACTCTTCCCCTCCCTTTTTCATTCCTCTCATAATGAACTGAAGAGAGGTTTTGTCCTGCGATTCAAAGTTCCCGCATTCGCAGTTCTCGCGCGCCGTCTGCCTAAAACAGCACAAGAGGGAGATCTGTTCTTTTTCTGCTTGCTTTTATCTCCCACGTACCGGAGCCTTACTTTGCAGTTTTGAACGCATCATTGTTTTCTTCCGCGGCCACTTTTCTCGCTTGCTATTGTAAAACCAACTCAACCAGCTTTTCTAACTAAGTGGACGTGGGAGCTGCGGTTAATTAGATATTTTTTGCCTCAAATGTACCTGCATTTTCCTTTGCGTTACATAATGGGGACACGTATGACAATTACCAGCGGCTCAGGAGTTTCGAATGGTTAATGACTGTATAAACCGCTTGTTCAAGTATGCTGTTAACTGTTGGCAGGAAGGCTGAATCGAGGGAGAAGCGGGTATCTTTTTGAAGCTTCTGCTTAGGTGCGTGATGCCGCGTGATGCCGTGACAGCGAATGAGGTACAACGACTGGGCGGGCCCCTAAAGTGTCCTGCACTTCAAAATGCCGAGAAGACGTCCCAGTCAGCGTTTGAGACACCAGCGTCACTGATCAAACGACTCTCGTCTGCACCTCACGTCACTCGCTCGGCGTTTGTAGGGTAGAGACCTGCGGTCATAAAACTCGAATGTCCTCGCAGCGGCGGCGGAAGAAGGTCTTGACACCCGAAGGAGAGGCGGCCTATAGGAAAGTGGGCCGTGCTGCCTGCCATAATGCAATCTCGCAGAATAGCAAGAAGCAGTAGTGCAGATATTCAATCGCGGGGAGTGATCGATGGATACTCTGCGACGTGGACGCTGAAGTATGCGAAAACTGAAGGGGGCACCGTAAAAATAAAGCACTTATACATTTTACTTTGGGTTTGATTTGGTATGCTGCTGTCGAATGCCATATATATAAGCAGGGTAAATGGTTCTGGGCGACTTGTATATGCTCGTCGAGTTTAGCTTAGTGAGGTGAGCCCAGCTCTCCTGTGGCATCACGCTTGCACACTGGTGCAAGCTGGTTTTGATTTTTTTTGTATTTTGACCAGGTTGTATTGGGCCTAAGCGTTTTTGTAGGAAGTGTAAGAAAAGCAGTTTATGGTTGCTATACCTCCCTAATACAAAATTTCTGCCCAGCGCGAACTGCAGTCTTCTCGTTCAAGGCACTAACTGCATCATCTGAGGAAGTGATGACAATCAGCTAAAAGACGGTGGTGTCCGCTATTATGCCGTTATTTCCAGCGCATCGACGGTGCCGAGCAAGTTGGTGTGTTTGGACCACCGGCGCAAACGTCACATGGTTCGTATGAGCCATGAACGGTGCAGGAGCGTTGGCAAAAGTGTGACGGCGAGGCAGTGAGACATAGCGAGCCGTGGCGATGCGGTGGAAGATTACGCCATGTCATTTCTTGCCAGCCTCCCCGCCACAACTTTCGCCAACACCTCCTCCACTGTTTTTTTTCTGAATTGGCTGTCTCCTTTGCTCGCTCGGTTGCGTGGACATCGCCTTCTCCGCAGCCAAACCGCTGTAGTGGGCGCCAAAGTGCTTCGTGCTGAAATGTCACGAGATGCGCACACGTTCTTCAGCCACAAAATCTATTGACAGGACCCAGTTATTCAGAACGCAATTTTGTTCATCAGAATTGTGTGCATATTGAATCCTTCAATAACGCAGCACCATTCGCTGTTGTTTGTTCTGACTTCCAAATCGCTATTGCCCAACTGACTACAATGCGTAAACGTTAACTGTAAAGTCACTCTTCTAAGCACACCATACTGGTTTTCTAAACTAGTGGGCCGCACTGGATAAGCCGCGTGATCTGAGAGAGAGAGAGAAAATTTATTAAACTGAGCTTGTCTTTAGCGTGAGAAGTTGGTGGTCGTTGTTATCAGCCCAACGATGACCGAGGCGGCCCTTGCGATCAGGGAGGTCTTTACCTCCCTGTCGTGGGATGCCAGTGCTTCTCTCCACTGCTCAGCTGTGGTTATTCGGCGATAGGGATTTTGGGGACAGTCCCACAGAATGTGGGGTAGGGTTGGCTGGGGCTGTGCAGAGGGTGCAGTTCGGGTATGGGACTTGTGTTGGTGGATTAGGTGCAGGCGGGTTGGGTGTGGGTATGTGTTTGTTTGTATGAGCCTCCAGTCTTGCTCTTGGGCTGTTGTGAGTCCGGGGTGCGGGGGTGCTAGCTTTCGGCGGCAGAGGCGGTAATGTTCCGTAATATCGGTAAAGTTAAGGAGACTGTCTATGGATGCCCTTGCCCCGTGGGATGGGTCGGGCGCCACTCCAGCTCGGAGGGTAAGATCTCGAGCCTGAGAGTGTGCGGTTTCGTTCCCTTCCTGTCCCGCGTGGGCCGGTGTCCAGGGTATGTCTACTGGGGTAAGGTGGGGATTCTTCTGAAGAATTTTGAGTGCCAGGGATGAAATGTTGGCCTGGGCGAAATTTTGAATAGCAGTTATGGAATCTGAGATAATTGTGGGGGGCGTGGGGCGTTGCGTCAATGCTACGGCTATTGCTGCCTCTTCCGCCTCTGCTGGGTTTTTCGTGCGGATGGATATTGCATGCACTGGTGGTTCGTCTGTGCCTTTTGTTGCGACAATAGCGAATGCTGCGTTATGTCGGTATTCGGCGGAATCGTGCACGAAGAGGGTGTTTTGACCTGGAGGGTATCTTTTTTGTAGGTATTGTGCCCTAAGTTCTCGTCTGTATTGGTGATGTGTTAAGTGCATATGCTTCGGCAGTGGTTTTATAATAATTGGGTTGTCTCTTATTTCTAATGGAATGGGCTCTTTCTCAGCTATTATTGTCGGGGGGTTGATTCTGAGTTGTTTAGTATATGTCGACCTGTGGGAGTTTTGGTCAGCCGGACTGATTGATTAGTTAAATGGGCTTCTATTAATTCCTCGCAATTGTTTTATATGCCTAGCCCATCGAGTCTAGCGTTAGATGTACTTAAAGGTATTCGTAATGCGGCTTTATATGCTTTTCTAATTAGTGTATTTATTGTTTTCATTTCTGGGGCGCTTAGATGGAGATAGGGGATGGAGTAGGTAATTCGCCTGATTAAGAAAGACCTAAAGAGCGAAACCGAATTCGCCTGATTCAAGTGTTTGTAAGCCGCGTGATCTGAGCGTCCCAGCGCTTTAGCAGTAGCAGTGGTCATGGTAGGTTTCCTTAATGCCCATTTTACGACGGCACGCTCTGCCCACCTTTCTCGCATCTCTGAGGCTCTACGTGACTTTTTTAGGCCAACCCCGCAATCTCGTTGTTTGTGTGATCTTATACACGATCGAGAAAGCCCAGAGTTTTCCTCACTTCATCGAGAAAAGACGGTCGCATACGTGGGATCCTAGGTATCATGCGCTGCCTAGGCGAAACCAGGAGAAGAAGCCCTTGGATAGTACACGCCTCCGTGTTTTCCATGCGTTTTCATTGGTGACCAACGCTCAGGAGGTCGGCGCTTAGGTATTCTTACGGCTTGAGCTCCACCCTACTACCGGGGTGTAATATATTTTGCCACTCCATTTTGCAGAAAAAAGTATAATTTGGCGCACAAATTAGCTTCTGGAGTTGAGGAAACGGTAGGTGTTGTGACCAAACTCTCGTAATTAAAAGTCCACCGCCCGTCATATGATCGAAATGCAGTTTGAGTCGAGTACGTTTTGTTCACTATAACAAGCTTTTGACAGCTTGCCACAACCGTATGCAATTACAGACGAAAGCGAGTGCACTAAGTGATTATTGAGCATTCGTGCTTTGAGGGCTGCAGCGCCGAAGGATTCTGCGCTGGCCACGCAATCTTCGCACTGTGCGTATTCACTCGTTTTCCATCGTTACTAGCAAACTAAAAGTGCAACCTCACGTACCAGAAGCCTGCGTTTGGTTTCCGTAAGGCTCAATGGTAAGCAGCGCCAAGCAACGGTTGTGTTTATACGTTTATTGCGCGTTTAAGTCGCCCAGCTTCCATTTCTCACTAAATAGTCTTCTTTGCTTCTTCTAAAACAAGCGGGGGTTTAAAACAAAACGTGCTCGCTTGAATAGAAGTTAATGTGTTATAGCCAATTTTTTTTTATGAACTTCTAAAACTTTTTTGTACATCACCGCAAGAGCCAGTGCTCCTTCACGGCAATCCTGCCAAGTGCTTTTGCATCTTAATTCCCAACCTCTTCACCCTTCTTTCTTAAGTTGAGGTGTGACTTGTTCGTGTTGAATGCATCTCTATATCGAGCTGCGCGGCCAGCAGATACACATTGCCACGCCTTGCTGCGCTGCCAATACCCTCATTTTGGCGTGCTCACAAGAACGACCTTTTTTCATCTATAGATGTATTTTTTACCCAAACTAAAGGTGTGGGGGATGGGACAGGAACTTTGTGCCATTCTCGGCCAATAACTGGTGAAGAATCTTTAACGTATACCATAAACTTGCTAGACTCATTTGTTTCACTTGCAATTGTTAACGCCTTTGGAAAGGCTTTGCGCCAATAAGCGCCGCCAGTTTGTCGAGCGGTAAATTGCAAGACAAGACATGGCCACCGTGACGGTACCCGCCTATAGGCTTGTGTTGCGTCCTGTTCAGTAAATTCACAGTTGAGTACAAGCACAGTACAGTTGCGAAGTGCCCCAGAAATGAAAGCGACAGGGGAAGTTATCCTTTGTAGCCGCGTTGATTTGGATACATTTCTTTCCTCCTTCCGTATGCCCCTTGCACTTTGATGCTTCTGCTGTTTCTTTGAACAAGGAATACTTAACTATGTAGTCTGCATGTACGCCAGTCTACCGACTAGGTTATTGAGTATAGAGCAACGAGTTGAACACTCACGTAAACTTGATGTGGATACCATACTGTGTACGCTTGGAGGTGGCGGCCTTGTTGAGAAGCGCCGCCACGATCTTGTTGGTGTCATCCTTGAACGTATCGCCGGCGGTTTGCGCGTAGAATGGAATGAAGGCATAGTCACAAATGTTTTCCACGTTAATGGCTTCGTAGTTCTGTTTGTGAATGCCGAACACGCAGATCAAAGGTTGCTCGTCTATAACCTTCATCTTGTCTTTCACATGCGGCTGCAGTTGCGGTGGACTAGTTTTCAAGGTTGTCGTTGGTGGCAGCGTTTTCTGTGACGTCGTCGTTTTGATCGGTGGTGCTGTCGGTGGATTGCGTGTCGTAATCGGTGGTCTCGTTGTCAGTATTGGTGGTAGTTGTCATTGTCGTTGGTGGCGGCGTATTCTTTGTCGTTGTTTTATCGGTGGTGCTGTCGGTGGATTGTCGTTGGTGGCAGGATTGGTGGTCAGTTGTCTTAATTGTTGTTGGTGGCGGCGTTCTTTGGTGACGTTGTTTTGATCGGTGGTGCTGTCGGTGGATTGCGTGTCGTAATCGGTGGTCGTTGTCGTTGTGGCACAGGATTGGTGGTACTGTCGATGGATTGGGTGTCGTATCTGGTGTCATTGATGGATCCGGTGGCTCCACTGCAGTATATGAGCAGAAGAGAAAATGGCGCCAACAGACAATGTCAAAAGGATTGCACAGTGAAGCTACCTGCGGAATGCAAGACAACACAGTTGACAGGGGCACAGTACAAGCCAGTAGCAAAAACGGAGCACGGTTCTGTAAAATTTGCTATGTAGCACATCTCAGAATGACTTTAGAATACTTGGAAAGGCTATCGTTATTCTTGCAGATAAACATAGGGTTGTCTGCTTTTTGGTTCGATTAAAGACATAGAAAATAGAGTAAGGGAAGGCTGGAAGGCCGCTCTTTGAACCAGGCAGCTCAGATTGACAAAATGAGGCGTTTTCTGGGTTTGTGCCTGGAATGAAGCTTTCGCCCTCAAACTTTCCCTGATTTTATGAGTTAAACGTGGATGTTGCAGGACAATATGTCGACGCAGTTGGACACGCTCCTCCCGGCGTTTGTGGAACAAATGACTGATTTTGTAGAGTCGGTGAAGACGTACCTGTCGTAGGGGTAGTGGTCAGATTATTCCCCTGCGTAGGTACATTTGCGGATGCTCGGCCTGAAAGCACAAAAGCAACGTTGGAACAGCATTTTTATTTTAGCTCACCATTACAGAAAACAATCCGGGTTATTTTTGTGTATGATGCAATCAAACGTAATATAAACCCTCTGCCACTGCCGCAGGCTTCTGCCAACCGCTGTCGACACGTACAGACACGCGATGAAATAAGAACACCTGAATATCAATAGGAACACGCGAAATTGTGAAATACGCTGATGTATCACAATGGAGCCGTATTGTTACAATTGGAAATCCCGTTTCTTGACTTTGTTACTGTATTTAAGCTACGTGTCAATTTGGCTTGCACGGAAACAAATCGTGATATTTGTGTTTTCTTGATACTTCCGGGATTGCGTTTAATTTGTCCATGACCACACACTGCATAAAGCTCTCAGCTTTGGGATAATAATTAGAGATGCCTCAAGGGGAGGGGGGGTGGCAAGCCTCATATTTATATATTTCATATATACTATCCACCTGTCCGTTGAAACACACGGTAGATGGTATCCACGTGTTTCTAGTACATCCTCTAAAATGCCATGTCTACTGACCGCGTCGATCAGAAAACGCCCGTGTCTATATTTCAGCGAAAGTTAAACATCCACGTGTGGTCAATATTAACTCGGAGCACTCCACTGCCCCGCGCTCATAGTCCATATGTAGCTTCGGCGCTATAAGCCCCACAACCATAATAGAATGTCTCAAACGTCTCAAAAATTCTTTTATTCCGTGGCCTACAAATCTAAATTAGGAAGGCATACATCGTATGGAAGATTTCGCACCGATATTACAGAGCCACTGCAGAGCAAATATTCTGTTTCCGTTCGGTACCCGTTCAGCCCCTGAGCTGTCACAGTGACTTAAGGCAATTGGAGCAAGCGCCTGTAAGCTGCCCCTAACCAAGCCAGTGCTGTTTTCTGCCTAACTCGGTATCACCTATACGTAACACTGTACCTGAAAAACCCGAAGGGGTTCTTATTCACATGTATGATTCCCTTATCTTCTTGCTTGAAGAGCAGTGGTTAAGCATGCGAAATAACCCCGTCCTCGGGTACCGAACGGAAACCGAATATTCGCTCGGCAGTGGCTCTCTAATATCGGCGCCAAATCTTCCGCACGATGTATAACTTTCTAATTTAGATTTGTCGGCCACAGAATAGAAGAATTTTAGAGACGTTTCTGTCATTCTGTTTTGGTTGGAAGGCTTATAGCGCCGAAGATACAGCGCGAAGGGCAATGTTAGCGACAACCTCATCGCGGCTGAGGTAGGACGTGAATGTGCTGGTTGAGCGAATTAGGTCCTCCGGTGCTTCACGTCTAGAAGCGGGAATGCAATCATGGCACGCACCTGTGAGTAAGGTGAAGATGATGTAGCCCAGGGCAAGGAGCAGCACCACAAGGAAGCCGAAGAGGAGCAGGTGGATAATGCGCACCTCCCTGCAAAGACCGGCAAGAAGGAGAACGTCAACAATTGCGCTCAAGTTGCCTTACGCCAATACACAACTATGTAACCGATAACTCAAAATGTACGAAAAAATGGGAATGCTATATCCTTTATATAAACCCAGGTATAAGGCAGGAGCTTGCAGGTCACAAACTGTTGGCTCCAAATGGAAACCGTATCATTATTCTATATTTTTACTTAACATACTGGCTCATCTCACTTCTTCACTAGAGACAATCCGCCTTTTTCGCTGTGGTGTGGCGCCCTCTTGAGGAAAGACGAAAAGCAGATCGGAGGTCAAGGTTAGCGCGGTATGTCGTGGTTGTTGCCTTCGGCGTGAGCGCGTTGTTTTTCGACGGTGGAAGAGAAGGTAGCTTGTAGGTAGAGACTGCAACTGCATCAGCGTGCAATCGCCAGGGGAACAATTCCTTCCGGGAGGCTTTCTTGCCGTTACTAACGGCTGGACGGACTTGGCCCGGTCGACTACCCATAATACCCTCGTTACACGGGCGCAGTTAGCCATGGTTAAGCGGAAGCGCGGTTAGACAAAACCGCCCTTTGCTGCGTTACATGGCAGACGAAACTGCAGTTACCCCGCTTACCGCGGTTGACGCAAACTGAGCTTGCCCACCCCAGTTCAGTCACTCTAACCGCAGTTTCTGCACCCGCAGTGCTCATAATCGCACAAGTTAGTTCGGACTCAAGTGGCGGCATTAGCGGAGGCCAAAACAAAAATCACGTGGCGTTCGGAGGAGACGAAGGTTCTCAAATATCGGGCGCCCCAACACTGCTCCCAAGAGGCGCTGGAGTTCTTTTCGTTAGCTGTCGCCAGCAGCGCGACTGCCCGTTAGCAGCGGCTCGTTTCCCGACACACCCGATCACCTACGACAAAAGCCGTGCTAAATTTGTGAATTCCGCGTGTCGTTCGCAAAAAAAAAAGGATAAACCAGGCAATGAAGCAGCGTTTTCAGCACTCGGAAACGATCGGGGCGCACGTCGGCCGTGCCTGTGAACACGCCGGAGCCCCTTCCCGCACGGAACTGCAAGCGGCTCGAACCGGCCCAGCACACGGCAGCAACAGCTTATCGCCGCTCTTCGAAATCAATCAGATCGCGGAAAAAATAAGTGGTTGCTTTCCATGATAAGACCTTTAAGCTCGAACATAGTACAAAATTGTGCTATGGATTGTACTTCGCAGTTCTAGAGATAGCGGCGTCAAATATCCACCGCGATGCTAAGCCTATCGCTCCCAACACCGATCAGACTGAGCGCAAGCCAAGGCGGTTGCGAGGAGTTGGGGAAGCCCCTCTCCTCGCCGCGCGCGAGTGCGTTGCGTTTGGGTCTGAAGCGACTGCTTTAACGGTATATTATTTCGTCTACACTGCTTCGCTTTTCTTTTTCCTTCTTAAGTTGGAAGTGTGGTAATTTATTTTTGTTACGCTCACAACCAAATGACCGCGGCCACCACAATCGGAATTTCGTGTGTAACAAACAGAACCGCAGTTTGTGATAACCGCGGTTAAGGTTTCGTAACCACGGTTAAATTTAAGTGCGGTTACTTCCGCTTCCCATTTTCTGACTGGCGTCTCACAGCCCTAAGCCAGGCTTCTCAGCGCTGCCGAGAAGCGTGGATTGCTGTTGGGAAGATAGCAGTTGGGAAGCGAAAAAAAAAACGCGTCTTCTTGTCACCCGAGAGGTGCACTTGTACGCAGCACACGAAAGCGGCATTGCATTGAACCCACACAAAAGTGGCTAGATATTTGCAGTTCCCGTTTCCCACGAGGCAGGGGTCTCAGCCGGGTATCGGTGGACGCTGCCGACGGATGGTACAGTGGCCCTCCAAACAGTTTCTCGCGATCACCGCTAGGGCTTCGCGCATGCGCAGTGGCGTCTTGAAAAAGGCGGATTATGTATCGATTTCTTCGCTTCAAGCACCGTTTCAAACTATGTGTGTTAATGTAGTTGGAAACTTATCTCTGACTCTGGACTCTGGATACGTGGTGCAGCTTATCTCTGGATACGTGCTGGAATGCGCCCTCTGCGGCAAACAGCACATGGGTTAAACTGAAGCGTCCTTTCGTTTCGAGTTGAATAATCACTGCTCCTGCAAAACATTTGCCCCTCTTTGCCTCTGTAAATGCTCCTGGTCATTCTTTCGAACTGCGCAAGGCCAAAAGTCTGGTCTGGTATAAGACCCATTATGATTACGAAATCCGGTAACCCCCTGTTATGTATAGCTTAAGGTCAGAGTCATTTGGTATCAATGAAATCTATGGGAAACTTACCTGCCTTTTCGAAGGTTTTAATTTCAGTCTTTTTCCGCCTTTTGTTATCTGTGTTTTTTATGTTATCCCTCTCTCCTTCTTAATCATATATCGGAATTCTAGACCTGTCAAGATGTACATATATTGCTTTACCTCGGTAACCCTTTCCCATCATTGGCGACACGCAGTAGCTGTTTAGTTCAGTGTTAGCACCGAGTTTCTAAGCGCAGTAGTTTACCAACCAAAACTGCCAAGATATTTTGAGACATTACGAGGTTTGGAGGCTGCGGTCCCACTATTACTTTTGATATTCTCACCTTGTCAGAGTGCGGGTTGGAAGTGGTTGCTTTCCATAATAAGACCTTTAAGCTCCAAGTATTTACACAAATGACATACCAGACAGCGGCATGCGCTATTTGTCATTTATTTTATTTTGATTTATGGATTTTATTGTTGTCGTTTATTTGAACACGCGCGTTCAGGTGATTGTTTCACTCCCCCTTCTTTTTTGTCCCCCTTTTTCTAATATTCATTGCAGACCACCTCATGCTTCCGTGAGGTGGAATTCTGCCGCCAGGATGTTGTGTTGAGATGTGTCTTGTGCGTGCATTCACTGTTCTGCTTTTGTCGTCTTTCTCTCCTTCGCCTGTATTTCCCCCGGAGGCTTGAAAATACCACTACACAACTTTATGAGTTATTTTTCCCATCTTTCCTCTGCTGCCCCGTTGTATCAGGATATACGCATCGTTCTATTTCGTGTCTTGCTGCCTTGACGGGGACCTTTAACAATGTGATTTTAAAACTAGTTTTTTTTTGTTTTCAACAATTGTGCATTGCCAGATGTGCGTCCAATGGGTGCATTTACTTGTCTTCGGTCGACGTTCTCTTCTTGACCCCTATTGTTCCCGGACTGTTGGTCGGCAGTGCCATTGGCAGCCGGCTTCTTGTAAAGACATTTAGGGCACGATTCAGCGTAACATACCAACGAGCTGTCTTCTAAATAAGTGTATTAAATATCCCCCTTCCTTTTGGCAACTTTGCAATTTTTCTCCAGAATTCCCTCTTGACCCAATACAGTACCACAGGAGACGATCTTTGCTGCCATGGGGTGTAAACAGGTGCAGTCCAAAGCGTGCGCAGGGACGAACTCTGCGTACCCTCGTTCGTTTGTTATCTCGGGAGCATTGCCGCCGCTCGTGTTTTAGTGACTAAAGCATTATTTTGGCAACGGCGACACGGAGCGATGGTCTGAAATGGCTGAAGGCGGAAGGAGAATTTCAAAGAACGTTGGGAAAACACGGATATGGAATTGAATCCCGGAGCGTACGAAATACTAGTCTGGCGTTCAACCCGCTTCCCGGTCCCCCCATTCTAGTCTCTACCTAGCTGAAGTTGAATACAGTGAATGTGTCGGGACTGAAGTGCAGATTTCAGGAAAATATGTTTTGTTCCTCGCACCCCGGTCTTCGCGCATTGCAGATGAGGCTGAATTATAATTTAGAAGCGGTTTTACGGTTTTTTACACTGCCTATAAATACCTCTTTTGGTGTCTTTTCTGTAATTCGGTATATGGCTTCAGAATTCTGTGGGGTCCAAGTTAGTTCAGGAAAACAATTGCTAGCAGCGGTGGAATAAGACGACGCTCATTCACATTGATAAGAGACACAATTTTGAATTCAAAAATATGCAGACAGCTTGGGGTAGCTTGCTATTGTTTCTACAATCTTCACACTGATTCTTAGTGATGTAATTCTTGGCATTCACAACACGTAAGGGGGATTAGTTCATTGGAACCAAGGAGTGATAACGGGCCGCGAGAGGGGCAAAAATCAGGCGCTGACTTTAAACAGCTTTAAATAGAAAAAGAACTTGAAACCTACGTCACGACAAAACATCACGGTGCGCGCATAGCGTCAAGGCAGCAAACGGCTGTAAAAAGTAAACAGACAAACAACCGCTAACAGGCCAGTAGTAGAGCAGCGACAATGTCGATAACCCTTTCGGTCTGGGATACTACATACTGATTCTGCGCACTCTAACTACCCGTATTTAAAAACTGATTTTGACAAACCAAACCATGGAAGTTGCTTTGCATGGCGATGTGGGAACACATCTAGTATACTTCGGTTATGTACATATAAATAATGGTCGTTTAGGTGAACAGTTACCTCGCTAGGTAACCGTTGCTTATTCTGAACCACATACGCGCTTCTGGGGCACTGTTCCGTCCCGAACACCTCCCTAGGGCAATTTCCTCATGCGTTGTTTAAAGGTACAAATTTTTCCACATTGGATTAAATTTACATTCGATTACGCCCCCACCTCGCAGCAAAACATGTGCTTGACACTTGCCTAGACATCATCAGAGAAGCATGCATTACAGACTATAAGTTCGCTTTTGTTCCACCTTGATGACCCTCTTTGAAATGCCTTCCTATCCTAATACCCGAATATTCTCCCAGGCTTCACACAGTGCGTACACACGTCTGCCCGTGGATATTTGTAAAAAAATTGCTTCTCTTTCATTCTACTGTTATTAGCCTCTGACGTTGCACGGGCTTAAGCATGTGTTATAAGCCTTGCTTGACTGACCGAAATCACCTTAAATCACGAATTGTTTGGCTAGATAATCGTTGAATAGCTCGGTTGTTATGGAAGGTACTTGCCATAGCGAACGTTGGGGGGAGTACCCGGTGCCTGGGCTGCAAAACAGAACAAGAAAAGCGAGATAAAACCTGATACTAGGGTTGTTATATTGGTATCTCCGTGTTCAAATCAAGCATTTGTGCTGCGGTTTTATTTGTAATTTTTTTTACATTTATGGTAGTGAAATTTCATAACTGTTTAAATAAAAGTTGTTTTTAGACGTATAACCGACTTCGATAGCAGACCCTTTTGCGATGCTTTAGCTCTGAACACTGCTACGTTAACGGACAACACTGACTCCGATTCGAGAGAGATAAAAAAAGCACACCATGCCAAACCTGTCACCTTTCCAACGCGTGCAAACCACATCACCAGTTGACTAAAGGAATAAAAACAAACACGCCATTTACCTGAACAAATTACCACCACACGTCGAAAACCTAATCCGAACAAAGGTGAATTACAAACTAAAGTAGGCTAGTTGGTGTTTCGCAAAAAAACGTTGACGTGGTTACAGATTTAAAAGCAAAAAATCCCAGCCCCTTTTTAAGGGCCACACAATTAAAACGCGAAATTTTTTATCGCGCAACCTGAGTGAAAGCCATAGCCC
This sequence comes from Haemaphysalis longicornis, assembly GCA_013339765.2. Taxonomy (NCBI): domain Eukaryota; kingdom Metazoa; phylum Arthropoda; class Arachnida; order Ixodida; family Ixodidae; genus Haemaphysalis; species Haemaphysalis longicornis. The sequence continues at coordinate 83,192,745 of CM023453.1, forward strand.
GAAATCGAAGGCACCAAACTTTGAAGGAACATTCCAACCGCGCTTACAGAATTTGTTTCCTCCTCTTCATCGTGAGCCTGCATCCTGTCGACTATATTTTTATTACGAGAAGTCCGTTGGGTGGGCAAAGACTTCCTATGGTCGTACGATTGATGTATTCTTTTTCAAACCCACTGTGTAAAGTTGGCTTTTCTGCAGTGTGTTTCACCCTGTCGTCAAAGTTATCAGTGAGGCATAGAGAGCTTCGAAAGAAGCACGAGACAATCGGCACGAAGCGTTCGTGCCATCTGTTCTTGCTATGTATCTTTCGCTAGTAACCACGCCGCAAATTAAAGAGTGGCCTCACCATTTTGACATCTCGGAAATTAAGCGGCGTCAAGAATATACTCGAAATTTTGGCAGGAACTTGACAGAGAACAAAACTATTTCTGTGAATAAGCTTTTCCCGTGCTCTTCCCCCAAGATGCAAGCTGGACAAGGTGTAAATTATGTTGTGTTTGAACGTTAAGTGATTAATGTACTGGTCGGCCATTGCGGCCCAGAAGTCACTATATAATGTTCCACGCAATGCATTGTCATCGACAGTGGATGCGCGCGGCGCTAAGTGATTCCCTCCATTTTTGTTTATTGGGTCAATATGCTCAAACTGTATAAAAGAGCGTCTGCTGACGTAGGGTAGCCCCGCCATTTGAACTCACCAGCGCTACGATGGTTGTACAGTTCACGCGGCAGCGTGTTGATCACAACCGGAAGCGTGAAGAAAACATCAACGTTGACTAATAAAACTTCTTCGACGCGAATCATTTCCCTCCTCAGGTCGTGCGCCCAACTCACGAACACCTAACCTGCTTCGAGAGTATGCCTACGTCTACTATTCATCGCCTTCATGGCAGGCGAGGGAAAAATATTGCAGTACTTCGTGTGTCTTTCGCTATGAACAAGACGTTCTCTCTCTCGGCTGGATTTACCATTTTCCTGTCTACTTTACCTAGAAAGTTGCATACCTTCTTGCTCAAGCAAACTGGATGAGGATGGAGAAGCAAGGAACGGCTCCAGCAATCAGCCGCGCGCCGTGCCACTGGAATTCATTAACGCGAAGGCTGCAGCGTGGGTGGTGCCGCCCACTTGCCGTTGCCGGCCTGCAGCGCTCGCTCTGTACCCTGGATTTCGAGCAAGCTTGGAGGAATGCCCGATATGTTACAAGGGGTACACAAGGGTACAATTGTCTACTGGGTACAGATCTCTACACAGACCCAGCCGTCGTCACTCCAGTGGTTTTGTGTACACATGGATAACAAGAGGTGTTCTAGGTACCCCTACTCACTCAGACCTAGAGTCTAACTGCCGGTTGAATTTTCGTATGTACCCAGTTATCGTTATGCATTAATCATACAAAAAAACGTCTAGAGTTAGTCAGTTCGGTCAACATATTCGAGAACGCCGAGATCGGAACGCATTGCTTCCTGCAAATTAAATGAAAACCGGGTGATTAGGTTTGGATGAACACCGGAATTCGGGGAAAAATGCGTCACACTTTGCTGACGAAGCCGACAGGTTTTAGCAGAAGAAAGAAAAGAAGCCACTGACAGGTGCAGGGGCCGGCGCAAGCCAGCCACCACCAGTGCCAGCCGAGGTTCGCGCGGGTCAGCTCGTTTAAGGCCACCACCTCGGGAATCAGCAGCGCGGAGTCAGCGACGCAGCGGCCGGCCACCGAAAGTGCAGATGAGTGGATTTCATTCACGTCGTTGTGGCGGTGTAGGCTGATGCGTAGGTGCCTAGTAGTGACGAGGAGAACGCTGGCTGGCATGGAGAAAGGAGAGGAAAAAACGCCATATGCCCGGGTCCACGCCCCAAGGCTAGAGCGGGGAAGTAGCAGCAGTAGGGTATCCCATGAGGAACCTGAAGCAATGACGCTTAGACGAATGGTATTGGATTTTTCCACAATTCAATTGCAAAACTATCTGGGCAAAGAGAGGAGCGAATGGAGGAGTGCGAACAAAAAGAAAATTGGCGGTGCTTGCAATAGTGGTGGAAGGCTGGAGAAACGGCAGAGCTGGCGGCCCGTTCTCCCTTCGTCGGGGACCCGACTATTGTTCCTCACATACATTTCCGAACTTGCCGCAGAGCGTACTCCAGGACAGGCTTGCCTGGATTGTTTTCACCGCGGGCTTTCACATCTCTCACAAAGTGAACTGCGTTAGCAGGCTGTAGCGCCAGCGGCAACCAGCTTTGCGAAATTGCTGCCCGTATCGTACATTCTGCGTCTGCGCTCCCCACTTCTGGAGCGAACGCACGAGAGCTGGAGGGTAGAACAGCACGCCAAAGATTACTCCAAGAACGCTGGGCAGAGTGTTCTCAAAGGTCGAGGTGTCTGGCGCCTGGCGCCCCGTTATGTGCACGCTCACGTGAGCTCTGTCAACAAAGCTGTATCCCCTACACCCACAAGAGTTTCATCTCCGTGGGCAAAAACAGCGTCTGAAAAAAACTCGTAGACAAAAACTCGTTCTCTTATAAGGCATACAGCATACAGGTCAGTATTTGTTCAAATAAAGAAAACCACCAACTAAGCATCAAAACCGCATGATGGATGATAAGGCGCCTGTGAACAATGCGAAGCGTGCAGCAAGAGTTTCCCTGTAAAGATTACTGTTTCATGAGATGATCCGGAAAGCATCAACGTTGAATGCAAACCAAACAGGGAGTGAAGTCATTTCGAAGGGGAAAAGTCGCGGTGTGAAGTCAAATACGAGAGGAATGATAAGGCGGACGTTAACAATGCGCAGCAGACTATGATTTATAAGGACATCCGCTCGAAACAGGCGGCGTGACGTCTACTCCTACATAAAATATCAACTAAAGGGTGTGATTAAACAAATTACTAGTCTCTGGTTCAGTCTTTGCAGGTGCACGAAGTAGCTGCGCAAGCCAAGTCGCAGGCCGCTCACGTACATGGAAAATTCAAGCTTCGCTGTCCATTCATTGTCTGTAGGTTGATTGATTGTAGGGTTTAACGCGCCGACGCAACGCAGACGATGAGGCGCGCCGTAGTGGAGGGCTCCGGATAAATTTTGACCACCTGGGGATCTTTATCGTGCGCTGAAATATCGTACACACGGGCGTGTTTGCTTCTCGCCTCCATCAGAAAAGCGGCCGCCGCGGCCGGGAATCGACCCCGTCATTGTCTGTAGGGTTTAATGCGCTGACGCAACGCAAGCGATGAGGCGCGCCGTAGTGGGGGGCTCCGGGTTAATTTTGACCACTTGGGGATATTTAACGATACGACGCCGAAATCTCATACACACGGGCGTTTTTGCTTTACGGTTCCATCCAGAAAGCGGCCGCCGCGGTGGGGAATCGAACCAGCATCTTTATGCTCAGTAGCACAACGTCTTAGCCACTGAGCCACCGCGGCGGGTAGATTCGCTGTCCAAGCACCTTCACAGCGTGTATTGCAGATCGTTTTTTTTAACTAGCTTAGCTCTTTAAGCTTTTAGTTCTATTGTCAATCATTAGCACAAAAAATACCAGAAAAAAACCTAGCGCATGTGAGTGTACGCCTCGTGAGAAGCGCCTGGTGTCGGCAAGGCTTGCGCTGTGACTTACGCCAGGTGAGGAGTTCGCAAAATAAAAAAATGGCAGCGGCTTAGTTCAGATAACACTGGATGTGGAAAGCGAAGACTTGCCTTGACCTGCTAAAGTCTTGGTTTCATTTGGTTAAGCTTTAACAGTGATTACTATACTACTCGTCCGTAGCCTCCGTTTGTCTACGGTCCTGCTTCAGAAGCTTTCCCAGCTGAACAACTCGTGGGGCGACATCTGCGCCGTGTCAGACGCCGGTCATCGTCGGAGGCTCAAAGCATCCAGCTACAGGACAACGCTCGGGGAAAACGGCAAGGCGACGCTCTCATTCATGGTCAAGCTCGCATATAATGCGAGCCGCTTCGTAAGGCACGAACAAGCTAGGTAGAGTACAGCGAAAAGCCAACGGCGGCGAACGTGGCCCTGTGCGTAGAACAGTCAGCCGAGTGACGGAATGCGGCGCTGCAGTGAAATGAACGTCAATTCCACAACGACGGTGAAACGCTTTGACAAGATTAGCAAAGTTTTGCTTTAAAATACCAAGCGCACGTGAGCGTGCGATTCTTGCGCAGTGCGCCCCGTCCGCCAGCTCTACCTTCAAAATCACTCCGCACAGTGTTCGGGGCGCATTCTCGCGCTTGCTGTTGTCCTCGCCAGTTCATGCAGGTTCGCGCCTAATGTGGGGGAGAACAGACTCAAAGATCGCGGTACAGACGCCAGGTTCGCGAAGTCGATTGCAGCGGTTTTTATCGGCTGGTAGCGGTGTCCTCATTGGGAGAATTGTAAAAGGCTACACACATTGATTCGGGAATGCTAGTCACGGCAGAACATTCAGGGAACGTTGTTCTGGATAGTCACGGTGAACAGATGTGTTTCCATCGACTTCGGCTTGCGATCATGTCGCATTGTGATAACCACATCGCACCGCCAAAATTCTTTCAACAATGCATCTTTAAAATCGAGGCGCATCGACAGACCCCCGAACACACACATAGGTGGGTTACCAATTTGACCAATTTAAAGTGGACATTTGTTCCGAACAACGTGCAGCCATTCTATAGGCCTCGCGGAACCCGTAGACGACTAAGCCTAGCGCTCGCAACAGTTTCCCTGTGCAGAAAAGCGGGTGCCACTCGCTTTAACTTTTTAAAAGTTCTTACGGGAGCGATGATTCATGACGCACCGGAAATGGAGTACGTGATGGGAGAGGAAATCACCCCGGAGAAGCTGACCACGTAGGCAGGGTGGAAAAACCACCAGCGTATGTATGTCTAGGTTTCTCCAAGGGAGCATGAAGCAGTCGTCCCCCTGACAACAAATATAGGGCCATGAACCCAACAAAGGCGAGACACACGGAATGTAAAAACGTAAAGGCGCAGGTCATCAAGGCGGCACGGCACGTATGCCACCACTGCCACGCGAGGAATAAAAACAGTGGTAAGGCCACAAGACGGCCTTGATATCGCCAAATCGAGAGCCCCGACTATAGCGGCAGCCTTTCTAGCCGCCGCAAACATCCCAGCCGCAGGACAGCATGCAGCGCATGATGTGCCCGAACGTAGAATAAAACAGCGTGTTCATTAGTACACCAAGGGACGCAAACGCGATCTGTTACACCGGGATCAAGGTGTTACTAGTCCTACACAAGTAATACGACGTAAGCGCGTGTAAGCAACACGATGTAAATTCTGGAATACATTTCTACACAAAGCATGCAGAACCATGGACTAGCAGAAAATTCTACTCTGCTGTGCGGGTACAAGCTCACCGTGGTCAAAGGCGAGTCGCAATACCCTTGTACAAGGCGCGCATGAACGGGACTTCGTGCTCCTCCCGGACCTGATGCAGCCGACGAGAATCAGGAATTTCGTACTCATGGACACCACGCCTGACTTAACTTTCATCAAAAACTTCTGCATGCACCTGGGGACGTGGCACAACACATCCACCAGCCTGGGAAGCCACCGCGTGATCATAGACATACCAATCGCCGCGCCTGGGGGAACACTAAACTACCTAAAGCAAGATCAAATGGATGCATTGCGCCGACTTCAGATACCTACTTGACTCGCAGTAACACAATGACCCCGAACGAAACACGGACATGGACGCCTGGGGACAAGAACTCACGAGGAACGTTGGAGCCGCAACTGAAAAGGTAGTCCCAGCTAGACATAGATAGAACAGACAGTAGACCGGCACACAGAGAAGCCGAAAGCGTCCTGTTCGCTCGATGAAAATACCAGCGCCTCTACCGAAGATTTTGCAATAAAATAGCGGAACGGGATGAAAGCATTGACGAACAGTGGGGCGAAATTTGCCAACAGTAATAGAACGAGGTCTACAAAGCCATCAACGCGCAGATGCACAGCGGCAAAACGTGGAACATACTCAGGCACCTCCTGGATGACACCGAAGCCTAGACGCACCAGTGAGACCGACTAATCAAGCTCATACACAAAGAAACGACGACACAAGGAAAAAAACACCGTCCGAACACTCAAGTACTTACCGTGGACACCCTAGACGCAGCACAGCCCGTATGCCGGAGAGCTAACCACCTCCTGAACAGACACAGGAATCGAGTAATTCAGAACGGCGCTCCAAGACCTAGTAGCAGGTCTGAACGAGGTCCGGACTGTGTGACAAACAAGTTTATCGATCTAATGGCTAACACAATACTGCAACGAATGCTGGAGCGCGGGCAAACTTCGTCGCCAATAAAACGGAGCCAAAACTATAGTTTTGGCTTACCCGGACAACCTTAGACTAACATCACTTCCGTCTCCCATCGTTAAGGCCCTCGAACACGTCCACCTCAACCGATCGCAAGCGTACAACCGAAACCCACCCCCGATCCTCGGCTAAGGACCTCACGTGGGCACCCTAACGCGATGCTCCAACTCAAAACACCAGATATTAGACGACAGGAACAACAGCACCAAAACTGTACTCGAACTAGACCTTCAAAGAGCCTCTGACCAGACCAACCATGTAGCTATCCTGAGGCAGGTTTTGAAATGCAACCACGGATCACGAACAGCTACAGCTACGTGACAGACTTTGTGACTGTTGCGGCGAACTAGTGGCAGGAGCCCTAAGAGTATATGGGTGAAAAAAGGGAGAGAAGGAAACCCCCAGGGGTCGCTCATCTCTCGGTCGCTCTTTAACCTCATCATCATTGGTTTAGCTAAGAGAATCGAGAGGTCTAAAACCTCAGAGTACTGCCAGTACGCAACGACGGCGGAGCTGTCTAGAAGCAAAAGCAAAGTTTATTGGAGCGAACTTGTAGTCTTAACAACTCAAAGCATATACAGAGGGCGAAGCAGCAGTCAACAAAGTGACGTGCACAGCCCAGGGCCGGCGAATCGACTACCGTGGTGGCTGTTCTCGGAGTAGTTAACTTTCGGAGAGTTTGTTTCTCGAAACGTCCAATTCAACGAGAGCACTGGAGATCAAGGGAGATTATTCTAGGCTAGTGACGTAAGGGCCAAACACTCTTCGTGTCAAAATAAGATACCCCACGCGGAATTGAAAAGAAAGGAAAGTATACAAGAACTTGTGCATGAAACCATGACAACAAAGCCAGGGCACCGCCTGGTGTAAAAATAAAAAACAAGTATTCAAATAAATGCATAGTTCGCGGCATTAGCCCCTATAAAATTGCATCAACCCGATGGTAAAATGAGACGACAGTCCAAACAAGCAACAGTCAGTAATCTGGCGTAGTAAGGCCTGCGGCGAACCACGTGGACGACGTGACGCCGCGGGAGTCGTCGTGATCTGCCGGAATCACTATCGGGGAGATAAGCTCGATATCACATTATTGGATTCTGTAGGGCCGGAAATAATGTCGCAGTAGCATATCACTCAGTCCTCGCCCTCGAATAGGTGCCCAAACCCACATGTGATTACCTGGGTTATTTTCGGGGTATCGGCGCCAGAGGTTGTAACGTCCGGCCTCCCCTATCTGGTGGTCGGTTGTACGTACGCGAGCACGCCCGCGTGCCTTCTTTAATGGTGTAGGCATCCTTCGACGTCCGCTTTTAAGTCTTCGTCGTCTACGTGTGGCAGCATGTCATGGAGAATCGTCTTCGGCTGTCGACCGTATCGAGATGCTGTCAACAAGCTCGAATGGAGCCATCCGTGTAGTTTCCTGGACAGCTGTATTGTACACTACATGACATAAGGGAGTACTCCGTAACATGTTGCCGCTCAAAGTCGATGGACATCGAAATCATATAGGCCATCGTTTTGTTAAGGCATTCGGTTAGTCCGTTCCCCTGGAGGTAACATGCAGTGATCTGCCGGTGATCCGTGCTGTGTAACAGAGGAACCATTGCTTGAGATCCGCAGTGAATTCCGTTCCGCGGTTTGTGATTAGTACTTTAAGGGCTCCTTGTTGCAGCCCAGCTTGATGGAAGAACTTTGCGACTTCTAGTGCAGTCCGCCTAGGAAGCATGGCGGTCTCTGCAAAGCGATTCATGCAGTCTGTCCCATGACAATTCATTTGTTCTCTGATCATGACGTAGGGAGCGGGCCCAGCAGGTTCATTTTGATCTGTTGGAGGGGCCTAGATGGGGCGGTGATCGCCTGCAGCAGTCCGGCTGGACTCCTCGGTGGCGTTTTTGTCGCTGGAAGTCGCAGCAGTTCCGGATGGATTTACAGACATCGGATGCAAGCGGGGGGGTGAATAGTAGCCACATTAATTTTTTTCGTAGTGCGTGCTGTGCCAAGATAACCTGGAGTCGCTTCGTCATGATAGATTTAAAAAAAAAATGTCACGAAAGTCTGTGGGGAGGACGCAAAGATAATTTGTTCTCGTTTCCGGGTTGAAATGCTTGTTTACGAGGACAGAGTATTTGAGGCTGAATACAGGTAAGTTGCATTTGAAGGCTTTTGGAACGCCGACGTTGCGTTCATCGAGGTTGTCGACCATGACATGTAACTCGGGTTCGGCACGCTACTGGGCGGCTAGGTCGCTCTCCGCCCCGGCTTCCAAGAACTTGCCGTTTTCATCAGAGGCTTGGGGGGATTCGACGGGGCCCCGAGTCAGGTAGTTGCCGTCAGAGTGTTTTTTGCCAGATTCATAGACCACTGTAACGTCCAATTCTTGGAGATGCAAGTTTCACCTACCGAGACGGCCAAAGGGGTGCTTCACATTTTCCAGCCAAAACAGCGCATGGTGATCTGTCACAACCGTGAACGGTCTGTCATTAACATAGGGGCGAATTTTGAACTTACCCATATAATATCGCGGCGCTTTTTTTCTGACGCTAAGTTTTTTCTCTCTTCCTTCTACAGAACACGGCTGGCTTAGGCGATTACTTTATCGTAACCTATTTCCTTTTGAACAAGGACGGCACCCAAGCCTATAATGCTGCTGTTCGTATGAATTTGTTTAGGCCTTCAATTTGTGTGAATTTGTTTCCCATAAAGCGCGCATAACTTGTTTACATTCCCAAAAGATTTTATTTTAAATTTTTTGATGCTAGCTGGTGACACCGAGGAAAACGCCGGGCCAATTACTGCTCAGATTCTACGTAGACTCTAATAGGGCCAATCTGCTCTCTTGGGAAAATGGGCAACATTAAAAAAACCAAAGAAACCTAGAAAACGCAATTAACGATTGAGGCACACGAATACAGCAGTTGGAATCTAGACTGGAAGGTCTAGAGAAAAGAAAGGCATGTGGAGAAGGGATTCAGAAGCTGACTAGAACGCAATTGGAGCATGTAGCAACCATCGCTAACAGGTTGGACGACGTGGAGATAAGGAGGCGACCTCTGAACCTTGTTTTTATGGCCTAAAGGATGACGACCCACATGAAAGTTGGGAATCTTTCGAAAGCGCAGTCAAATCTTTTTGCCAGCAAAAACTACAGGTAAATGTTGGAGCCATACAGAGAGTGCACCGAATGGTAAAACATGATCCAAACCGAAACCGCCGTATATTTTCATGCTTTGCATCATTCAAGGACACTGAAACAATAATGAGCAGCTGCAATAAACTGAAGGGCACAGATTTTAGTGTTTTAAGAGACCACTCTTCCCGCCTCCGGGAAATTCGACGAAACTTTAGGAGGTTGGCAAAGCCCAAAAAGCAAACGGTCAGGACAAACTTTTTCTTGTGCGCTAAAAGCTCATACGCCTATGCATAGAACAGTGATCCGCAAAGTGCGATTAAACTAAACAAGAAATGACGCCCACCAATCTTTAAAAAATTATCGAGGACTGAATGCGCTGCCCTTTTGTTCAACTCCCAAAGCATAAAAAACAAAATAGACTCGTTCGACGGGATGCTCCCAGCGATAAATCGTGATATTGTATTCGCAACAAAAATTTGGTCAGATATTCTAGTGAAGGATAGCGAACCATTTCCAGCGGAAAACCATGTTTTTAGAAACGATAGACACTCACGAGGGAGAGGTGTGGTCGTAATTGTGAGAAAAGCTTTTCAATGCTGTGAAATTGAGATTGAGACCAGTGAAGTGGAAACCATTTTGTGTAAAATAAAAAATCCTGACAGGGTAACATGGGCTATAGGCTGTTTCATCGACCCAATGGTGCTAGTATGGAGAATATCAGGATATTAGATTACGTGACGACCGCATCACCTATGCTGCTTATTATATTGTTACGGGACTAAGGTGGGCAATGCCTCACAGCCTCTTGACCGAAGAACGATTACGACGACGACGACGTTCCTGGCGCGCATCTTGCGCGAGCTCTGTGTCATGGCCGCTATGCCCATTCTGTAAATAGATCGCGTCACCCCATCTCATTGTTCGTCTCATCTGTGTCCTGCCGCCACGTAACATTTTGGTCGAGGTGCCGGATCATCCCAATCGTGGCCTCCGCATCGCATCGTCTCGGCGTAGGGCGAAATCGTCGAGAGGACCGTCGGCCATGTCGGGCAGCCCCAGTCCCACTGCGACCTGCATTCGACCACGTCCCCCGCCCCGTGTCCCCAGCCCGTGTGCCGCCACTGAAGACCAGCCGATACATGCCGAGAACATATCCAAGAAGGCGCCGTGTCCCCAGCCCTTTCGTCCGACTTGGTTCGACTTCCGCAGACGGTTCCTTCCTGCTTGAAGACATGGCTTCTCTGGGGCCAGGCATCAACAGGGACGTTATCTTCATCTGTGGCGGCAGGCAAATCTCCACTGTATGTTTTCATCACCTCGCTCACTTCATCGCAATCCTGACGAGGCCTCGGCATCGACCAGGACGGTAGCCCTCGACCCGGGGGGTAATGTTACGGGACTAAGGTGGGCAATGCCTCACAGCCTCTTGACCGAAGAACGATTACGATGACGAATACGTTCCTGGCGCGCATCTTGCGCGAGCTCTGTGTCATGGCCGCTATGCCCATTCTGTAAATAGATCGCTTCACCCCATCTCATTGTTCGTGTCATCTGTGTCCTGCCGCCACGTAACAATATCATGCAGAACCTAAGATGGAGTGAAAGCGGAGCTGAACACCCGTCCCCATTTGGCGATATAAGTAGCAGCTATGGTCTTCAGCAGTATGTTTTTACTGTTGCTCGAGGCGACAATATACTAGCTTTGCTGTTTTGCAATGACCTAGCTATTGTTCGCGAAGTCAGCACTTTACGCGGAATTAGTGATCACAACATAGTTAGGGCTAAGTTTACACTGCCCCAGTTAACTCCGTCTAGTACTGATGCAAAGAAAGTACACCTCTACAACTATACCTTTTTTAGGGTAGGGTGACGGCTAACGGTTGAACTGCGCTGGACGTCGGTTGGTGTTGTATAGGTTTTCTTCTATATCAGTAGTGCGCTGGTCGGGTAGGGGGCGCGGTGCGTCGACGAAAAACCCCAGAGAACCGATCCTCTTCTGGGGGAGGCGACGGTCCATGTGGTCGGCTTTTCTACATTGATAGGAAAGCGGGTGATTATCGGGGCTTTGCTATACGTCGCTCTTCCTCCGCGTATGGTTTTAGGGCTTGCAGAAAGCCGGGGGGGGGGGGGGGGGGGGGGGTCTACAGTGAACGGCGTTACAGCGAGGCATGAAGCTGGTACGGCGTCAACGAACCGGCGTAGGTCATACCCTGTTGCTCACGGGCGGCTTCCAGTGGCGTAGAGGCTCTCAGCGCATGCTAAACGTTTTAAGAGCAAATCCCTTGAGCAAATCAATTTTTTGGCGTCCGCAGTTAAAAATACCAAGAAATTCCCAAGTGCGATCGTGAGCGCAGGCCTCGCAGAGACCGACAGGCAGTTAACGAAACCAAGAAAATGCGTAGCGCTCGTGTGTGCGTGCCTCGCAACCACCTCCCAGCGTCATCGGCGCACGTTCGCAAACCAACCACATTAAAAAAAAACATTTCTCCAGCGTTCACCGTAATCATGGCAACACTTGCTCGGAACAAGGAAGACAGGTCATACCATACGCCCCTCCAAAGTTATCCCCAATTAATGATCATCACTCACACTTATAGCAAGAATAATGGAGTAAAGGTCGTTGCGGCAGCAGCGAAGAAGCATACCGGTTTCAATCATGGACATAAACCGTCGTGATGGTCACGAAGGTAGCGTACAGCTTCGCTACCATAAAGTCGTTCTCCTTAGTGTACTCGTCCTTCATTTTTTCGGATCACGTCGGTCAGGGAGGCGACTTGGAGTTGCGGCGTTCATGGGAAAAGTTTCCGCAGCTCTCTGCGAATGACGCCACCGATTGTTTCTGGTAAGTGTTGCGTCCCGATGCCGAGGGCGTTTACGGGGTTGTTAAAAAACGTGTTGAGTGGTCGATCGTACTGCTTTGACCGCATGTCGAGGGTCACTTCACGTCCCGGTAGCCTCGCTAATGAACTCAGACACAGTTTTCGGGGGTTCTGAATCAGTCCAGAAAAGAGCGGAAGGCGAATGAGGCGGTGAAGTGGCAGGGCTTCGACGACCATTAACGGCGAAGAGGATTAGCGGCGACGCCCCAAGCGTGTGGCCCAGCCTGAGCTCGATTAGCGAAAGATCGGCAAGTATTGAATAAAGGTTTTTAACAAAAGAATGCCCCGCACCTGAAAGCACAGCTTCTCTTCTGCCGTTTCGGGTTGGGCTTGTCGGAACAGCATTATTATTTCTTCAACGAACCCTACAACACGTTCTTTGGGGTGTTGAATTCGCGGCTACAACAGCTCAGCTCGTTCTTTACGCGTGACAGCTGTGAACGTTTTCAAAAATTCTTTTTTGAAGATGCTCCATGAGAAATATCGTGAATTTCAAAAAAGACTCGAGCTGAGTCTCCCAGATAAAAAAAAACGCTTGCCTGACGGTTTCTTCGTCATCCCACCGGTTGAAAATTCAGACACCCTCCAGATTCTCCAGCATCTCTTCTAGGTCTTCAGCAGGAGATCATCGGAATGAGGAGGGTTCCCGAAGTTGCTGCAGAACGACAGGAGGATTGGCTTGGTGGAGCATGGGGCTCGTTGCAACTCCTTCCTTCTTCACTTTTTTTGGTAACAGAACGATCCCGGATGGGAGGTGTTGCTCTCGTCGGATGGTACAAAGGATGCTGGCTTGACGACTTGCAGAGGGTTTAGAGTGCGTGTGCCCAGCATTCCCAAGAGATGTCACGTTGCCAAAGACGACGCGGCTGTGTTGAGTTTATTAGAGCGAACTTTTGCTCCCCTAACAACTCAAACAATACACAGCCGGCGGAGCCGCAATCAACAAAGTGACGCGAGCAGGCGAGTGTCTGCGAATCGAACAACGCGGCGGCTGCCTTGGGAGTATTTATCTTTCGGCGGGATTGTTTCTCGAAACGTGGAATTGCAACGAGAAAACCGGAGATCGAAGAAGGTTAGTCTAGGCTAGTGACTTCAGGGCCAAACACTCTCCGAGTCAAAATAAGATAGTCCGTGCTGTGTTCCAAATAAGAAAAATGCACTTTGAAAAGTGATACATACCCGGGCACCGCCGGATGTTAAAAACAAAACTGAAATATGCAAACATATAGCACGGTTAGCGGCAATTCGCGCCGATGAAATCATTCTCTGGATGATCGACAGCAGCAACAGACGAATCCAATCTTCGCTCCAAGACACGGTCGGCGAGATCAAAGGCTACCTCCAAGACACGGGCTTGAGGTGGTCTCCGAAGCCCGAGCTTCTCTTGCACGAACCCACGAAAAAACGGAAGATCACGCCGCAAAAAGGAATAGAAAACATAACGATACGGACGAGCGACGATACTGTCATACCCACAGCACCTAAAATTCATAGTCTTATGAATAACCATCGAATCCCTCGTATTAAACAGGGACAGGATCGATCGACGCGCCCACAATGCAGCCAATGCCACCCGCCTCCCCAAACGATAACATTGCAAAGTTGCGCCATGAGAGGACAACCTCGTCTGACGCATCCAAGTGTTTGTGGTCTGCCACATATCCTGCGTTACGACTGTACAAAACTTTCCCAAACTTGAAGAAACAACATAGACACATTAATACGCAGGCCCCACAAAGAACTGGGCCGCCCAGAACGTGCGACCACCAACCGGGTGACGCAATTCGGCGACCACAACACGATCGAAGAGATCGCAGAAGCGCAGAGAACGTCCCAATTTGATTAAACGTCGTAGACGAAACCCGAATGCGAAGATGCTATAGAGACTACACATCAGATACCACGAGAAAGACGGGAGTAAAATTACGATGAACAAACCAGATACGAGAAGGCGTAAGAGGGGACCCGATACCAAGGAACGTTTACCTAGAAAACAGTAGGGGTTGACTCAGAGCTCGCGGCAAAGCCCTCATCGACAGACAGGGATTGGGCCATGGTGCCGGCTTCGCGGACGTCGTGTAATATGCGGGAGGTGGCCGCTTAGCATTGTCGGCGGTTGACGGCGCCGGCTCCACGAAGACCACAGAGAGCTTGACATGCGACAACACCGAAGAGGCTGAGGACGGACAGTAGCCATCGCACTGACTGACCAAGGCTATCGGACCGTTGTCAGTGACCCACGCCAGGTGATAACTACGGAAAGGATTTTTTACCATGGCAGCGCATCTTGGAATGGGCTCCGAGAAATCCGAAACCCAATGACCAGAAATACATTACGTGGTCACCAGCACATGAAGGGAAGGTATCTGAAACGCACAACCACAAGGAGTCGGTTCACACCACGGCGAGCGCGCTATGCCGCCGAACCGATGGCGAAGAACCCCGTCCCTGGTTCAACACGAACTCGTCAGTTACAACGAGACCACCAAGGCATATTATCTTGCCTGCCCCCACCGCACCCTGGCGACAAGCTCGACAGGGCGCAGGTGGTTATCGTCGGACAAGTGCAAACTCGGACTCTCCCTACCCTGTTACTGTTACAGAGAATGTACCCGGCGCCTGCCCGGCCAACTGCTGCAGGGAGTGCCACCAGGAGATGCCACCTGTGAGGAACGCGCTGTAGAACTGCGCCGAGAACCCAGAAGAAGCTGACTCCCGAACGTTCCCGGCGCGGCTTGCCGCAGCGCTGACCAGCTACGACGACGAACAACTGTCGGTCCTCCAGCAGGCCCGAGAGGCGACGACGAGGGGGACCCCGACGGCTGCGCCCTCTGAGAAGCAGCGAGAGGCACAGACCTCCCCTCTAAGGTCCCCTATATAAGCCAGTCCTAGGAGTGCATGCAACCGCTCGCGCGCGAGTTTCAGGCCATAATAAAGTTAATTCCCTCCATCCATCCAGCGGCAAGCTCGCAAACCCCTGTGAGGAGCAACAGCTAGGTCTCCAACGAAGAAGAGAGGGGCTACCAGCTATACTGTTTCTCCAGCCTTGCACCACTAGTACAAGCTGCGCCGATAGTTTCCTTGAATTTTTAGCGACCTGATCGCGTAGCGCAAGCCTACCCGAAGCCGGGCTGTCCTCACGAAGCGCACGCTCACGTGCCCTGGGCGATTGGCTTAGTATTTTTTCTCGTAATGCGTGAGGCCATAACTAAGGCCTTAAACAGCTCAGGTTTTGAAAAAGCGTAAACTGGAACAGCGGCTTTTCCTACTAACACCTGAATAGTGTGCGAATGCGTTGTTTGGAGCTTGAGAGCAGAAGACGAAAGCACTTTGGGTATCGAACACCGCGGAGCGGAAACTGTCGGTTTCACACCCAGCCCATAGTGTACCGACAGCCAAGCTGACTGGTGCCTGCCAATTTTTGATTTAGAACTACGTGAAAACGATGTAAGGGAAGGCTAAGCCGTACAGAAGGATAGCGATCTTGCAGGTCTTATTTGCGTAGGAACGAAAGAGGATGAGTGGTGTTCCAGGGAGCGCGTCTTATGACATTGGAGAAATATAATGTTCTGTTTTTGCTACAATACAGGTGCAGATTTCAGTAGAAACAGAGACCGAGACGAGACTGGCACAGTCTCCGTGCAAAAGTTGGATCCTCGTTCCAATCAGAAGGCTACAGTTAGAAACTGGCGCGGCGAAGGAAAGCCCCGGGCGAGCTGCCGTCTAAATTCAGTCCAAAGTTTTCACGAGAATGTGTACTCCTGGTTGAGAAAGAGTAAGGGGTCAGTACGTGAAAGAGAGAGACAAACTCCGTAAGCATGTGATAAAACGAATGGAGAAAAGGAGATAGAGCGCATGTCGGAGGATCGAGATGGAGCTAAAAAAGAACGCGGAGAAAAGGAGCGAGGAAGAGGAAGAGATCGTGCACAGACTGAGAAAAAGAAATTTAGAGACCGTGAGCAAGCTGGACTCGAAAGGGATAGTGAACACGACGAAAGCTTAGAGAGAGCAGCAAATAGCGTCGTGCACGCCGATAAATAAAACGCATGAGTAAGTTGTGAGGGAGAAATCGTGTGAGAAAACAGATAGGTCAGGAGGAAGTCAAGGGAGAAGTAAAACTGACAGACAGAGAAGACGCAACAAGAAGTGTCCCACAAGTAAGGTGTAAGTGTTGTGTCACTGGAGTTTTCCGGAGGGCAGCCCAATCGGTTATATGAGTTTGGAGTTTGCGCGGGGAGTTAGGGGGTTGGTTTGAAGCTTGTAACTGTGTAATGCGGTGATCACTGCCTAGTGTATGGTCCAGGCGCTGCCACGTGGTTGCCGCTCGGACGAAGACTCCCAGCGCCCACTGGTAACCCGAGCACAAGCCGTGGCGGCGGCCCCTTAGGCCAGTGGTGAATATAAAAGTTTCTCTCTCTCTCTCTCTCTCTCTCTCTCTCTCTCTCTCTCTCTCTCTCTCTCTCTCTCTCTCTCTCTCAGACACACACACACACACAAAGTGGAGACTAAGAGAGAGCTTCAAAGTTTCTTTGCCCTTGGTGGTCATTCCCATGACTGTGTCAGAAACCACGCTCAAGTGGTCTATCGTAATTCGCCGGAGCAGCATACAGGAACGTATGAGGTCGGAGTGGGGACGCACCCACAACATAAAAATAATGATCTCGAGAAGGTCCTAGCGTTCTCGGGGCGCCATTCTACTCCATTAGGAACAAGTCGATCACGGTTGTCGGCGCGAAGTACGGTTGTCGGCGCAAAGTACTGTACAACGTCGGGGCATCGGGAAGGCTTCACTGTTTTAACACGAAGGTGTTTTATTCCCGAATACACGAAGATTTTGCTGACGTCATTTCCGTCACGGAAGTGACGCCTGTACAACGAAGCAAGCGGCCTGTAAAGAGTGCACCCCTGAACGTAGGGTCTTCTTGCAGGGAAGGAACCTTTAGTACTAAAGAGTACGTCATACTTAATGTTGTTCCTTTTTAGGTTTTATATTTTAACACGAGAGTGTTCTAGGCCGCGATACCCCAAGATTTCACTGACGTGATATCCGTCACGGAAATGACACCAGTACGCCTTTGCCGAAGCGTCCCGGCAGCAGGACATCGCTGGTCCAGCACACCCACAAGGACAGCCGCCGACCGCAAATCATGTTCAGCTGCAGATTTCGCTGCACATTTCACTTTCGTGTTTTACTGATTCCTATGACACGTTTTTTGGGGGGAAGGAATGAATGCCGCATATGAACATAACTCTTCCGTCTTCCACGGTGATTGGATTCCGGATCGACTTCGGTCTTCGGGGACACGAATATCTCCAACTCTACTGCTCTTTTTAATGACTTATTACTGGGATAATGTGGGAGCTTACTTAGGTATGATTATCGCCTTTTGAATTTACAATAAGTTCAGAAGTGGTTTAGCCACAAATTACTCGCGTTGCATGGGCAAGGAGTCGCACTGGAAGAAAGCCTCACGCACTACGTGATAGTATTCATTTATACCATGTACCATCCACCATATTCATATAATATACCATATACCGCTTTACGTTCTCACAAAAGTGTTCGATTAGAGAACTATGCTAATGGTTATAATAGTGTAAGGCTAATGTGTCTCTAAACAGCTCTCAATAAAGTCAAGCGGCGTAAATACGCTTGCGATACAGTAGAAAATTTTCCGAGCGTTGCTTTTCGCACGTTTCTTGCATTTGTCACTCACATTGCACCTTGCCTGATTTTGTTAATTCTAAGTTTAGGCTCGTCCCTTTCGCTGCTGTAGGCAAAGAACATTAGGGGACGTGGCGGATAAGGAGAGGGAGGTCACGTGGGGAAGGCCAAGGATTATAAAGTGAGGTATGGAGAAAAGTACTAGAAGCTCTTTCACCAAGTTAAGCACGTGTGTAAAATCAAGGTGTTTACAGCACTGGAGCTAATACCCATTTAGAATAGTTCACTGGCTCAAATAGGTGCCGCATTCACAGCGCAGGGAGGAAATTCACAGCTTTGACGAGCTTTTTTCACTTCCCGCGGTATTATTTTATTGCTGTTATCCTGCGAAGCAAAACGCGAAAAAAGCAAAATGTCATGACTTTTTCAATACTTACAGTTCATCTTTAAAAAAATCAATGAAAATTGCAGTTTAGAATTATAAATTCCAGGCAGGCTTATAAATGTAAGGTAAGGGTTCTTACGTGGGGAAGGGAGGGATGCACAAGTCGAGAGGGACCAAAACGTTCTTACCTCCAGTCTATTTCAAGCCAGCAGTTCCAGTCCAACATGACTGCTCTTCTCCCCTCGTGCGGCCACGCACACAGAACGCACAGGTACAAATGTATGTACAGTCTTGTATAAACCAACTGTGATCTCAAAATTATGAACCGGAGCACGCTGATTTAAAAGAAAAGTACTTTTCGCGGGGGTCGAATAATGACGCCTTATTAATATAGTTGGATAGCCACATTTTCCAACTTCCTGAATGTAATTAATTCCCGCTTCATTATGGTTTGCACGGAAAGAAATCCCGCTATTTTCGTGGTGTAGCGGTTGCATAACTTCATGATTGCGTTCTATTTGTCCGTGACTGTGCATGTGCCTACACATACACTCCAATAGTGCTTCTACTTTGTTAATATTTAAACCTATCTCTTGCCTAAAGCGCAAACTCGTACCTCATCTCATTGCTCCGTGTTAAGAGCCAAGAATTGCAGCTACAAATGGCTAGTAAGGTTGACTCGTCTTCTTTGGAGTCGTTCACCCCTCATGTAAACGCCCGCGAGGTGAAAAAAGTACAATGATCAACAGCAGAACGTTCGAGGCCTAATAAAACTATACTACTGACCTTTTCCTTACGAACACATTTCAAGAATTTTAAGAAAGAGCCATGAATGTCACTCGAAGACAACCTACCGTGTAATGATTCCAGTGCAGTGGAGTAGCGGCCAGTACATTTTCCGTTGATGAGGTTTATTTGGGTAATTAAAATAAATTAACTCGACACGTTCTCTGTCAAATCACGAAGGTGTCAATGAAGCACTTTTATATTCTGAGAAATGAAATCTAAGTGCGGTATTTTTTGTGCACGAACAAATTGCGTACTGTTACGAATAAGCCACCGCTGGGTTTTGTTTCAATACTCCTCGGCTGTGCGACGAAGCGTCCACTACGTGCTCTTTTCAAAAAGGCCCTCTTTGTCGGTGACTCACGCTTGCAGAAAGCTCCCACAAGCCTGGATCTCTGGCGCCTATCTATCGGCGCGATCAACCTTCAGCTTGCGTGCCGACGCAACACGCCCAGACTTGCCCTTAGGACACGGAAGCCCCGCGTCCGCAGCGGTTACCTCGGGTACCCTCTCTCGGACTAGCGTGGAATATACCGGCTTATCACGAAGTCTGGAGAGAGTGTGGCGTGTGTCTGTGCCGTTCGTAACGTGTGCAGAATATAGAGGGAAAACTTGTTTCGACCGCTAGAGCTTTGGGTATAAAAAGACCCCCCCACCCATGCGCTATATTTCATTCCTGCATTAGCAGGGAATCAATGCTGCCACTCTGCTCGAGTCCTGTACCGTAACCTCACCCTTCGGGGCATTGTTCTTGTCTGGCTTCGGTCATCTCTCGCGATGAAGTAAACAGTTACGTTTTGCCTACGGCTTCTGGAGTCTTTCACGGCTGCAACATTGGCTGGCCGCTCGCTTCAAACCACGCTACCACACGTATGTCGGAGGCGTCGGAGCTCGGCTCGGGTCGGCCTTCTCATACGCAACAACGGGTTGTCAGCGTGGGGATGACAACTTTGCAAAAACTGGTTGGCAGCGGTCTGATGGCATCCTCGTAACACCTGGAGCCAGCGGTGCGAGATCTAACACCACGGACGTCAAGGTGGCTTCTCACTTCGCAAAATTAACGGCGGTCAAGGGTGAGTGCGGGACGTTTCTTCACGGAGTTTTACCAGGCTTCTGAGGATAGCTGGTAGAGCGTCTGTTGTCGCGTGGGTTATTCGCGCAAATCATTTGTGGAGCAGTGAGAAGGCAGTACTCTAGACTCGCCATGAATTTCAAGGCGTTGAAAAAAGCGCAGTTGTTGCACTCCGCAAAAAAATTGCGTTTGGATGTTTAGGCTTTTTTAGGCTTTTTAGGATGTTTAGGATGTTTAGGATGGTTAGGCGCGTTAAACTTTGCAATAAATCAATCTGTTTCGGACGCGCCGAGAAAGCCAGAGCTGATACAGGATATACTCGCTGTTGGGGCTGACGATGACCAGCTGTCTGAGTGCATTGAGATGATCAATGGCAGGGAGACTACGAAACGTCAGGCTGCAGAGACAGACCCTGAGCGCCAGCGTGAGGAACGCGAGAGGCAGAAACAGGAACGTTAGTAGAAAAAGCGAGAACAGGAGTTCGAGAGGGCACAAGTAGGAACGCGAGGAGAAAAACCGAGAATGGGAGTGAGAGCATGAGCTGGAAATGAAGCGTCTAGGCATCAAGGCATCTCGATCTAGGCGTGAGAGTGACAGCAGTGCGTAGAGCGTGCAGTCTGCGGCGACTGAGCGACATACGTTGTGAATAAGTGACCTAATCCGACCCTAAAAGGTAGGGGAAGACATCGGTCTTTTATGGTCAACTTCGAGCGTACGTGCGAGGGGGGCCAGTTTAGTCGAGACTCACGAACGCAAAAGCTTCTTACGCTTTTGCCAGGTGAGGCATCCGACGTGATGGCCCGCTTGCCAAAGGGCGAAGCGGAGGACTAGGAGAAAGTCAAGTCGAGCCTCTTGCGTAACTACAGGCTGTCGGTAGAGGTCAGAAATTCCGTGAAGCCGAGAAAGCTAAGGGCTAGTCGTACTCGGCATTCACCTATAAGCCGAGGATTAACATGGAAGAGTGGCGCAAAGAGGCAAAGGCTTTCGGAGAGCACCAAAAGGTAGTTGAGTGCTTCGGTCTCGAGCGGTTTTACCGCCGTCTATCAGACTCTGGGTGCAAGATAGGCCAGGGGTAAATACAGTGGATCATGCAGCTTATCCGATTAGTTCGTCGCACGACGAGGTGCGCAGGAGCCGAAAGACGGCCAAAAAGTGTTCAGGCCGAGGCCTGATAAGTCAGGACCGGAAGGCAGAGTTCCCCATAATCGTGGTGGAGCGAGCAAAGTCGTTCTCTTGGGTAGTGAAACCGACCGGGAAAACGATAACCGAGCAGACGCTGAGGAGCAGCGCAGAAAGAAAGCTTTTGAAGCGCGCATACAGGCTGCATGTTACAACTGCGGCGACACGGGACATTTCGCTGCGAGTTGCAAGAAACGAAAACTCGTCTTTCACGTACTAGAACACAGTGAGCACAGCAGGCAGTTTGTCGAGACGTACGTACGTGAGCTCGTGGTCAACGGTAAACCGTGCCGATTTCTTCGCGACTCTGCGGCGACGGTAGACATGACCCACCCTTCGTACATTGAAGCGGATCAGCTCACGGGACCGTGTGTTTGCGTGAAGCAGGCCGTAGCAGCACGAAACGTGCGCCTGCCGATTGCTAAGGTCTGCATCGGAGGTCCGTTTGGAGAACTTGTCACGCAGGCGGAAGTATACCCACAACTTCTTCCGGAATACAGGTACCTATTCTTGAACAAGTCGGATCAGCTGTTACGCGAATAGGGGTGCAATTTCGAGAATTTCCGGAGGCTCACGACAGAGGGCCGAGAAAAGCGCGTTCCCTTTGGTTCGGCTTCGCCACACCGCTTGCTCCTCGGGAACTTGCTCGGCAAGACTCGGCGAGGGGGATCTACCTCCTCGTAGGAGTGTCTGCAAAGGAGCTCAAGTAGGACGCGCCTGGCGACCTCCTTCCTTCGAGTCGGGCAAAGGAGGGCGTGGCTGCCACCTCCCAGCGAGGCAAACGCGAGCGCGCTGAGGCGCCCCGGAGATGAAGTCGAATGGCAATAGACTGCGTCAACAGCTAGCCTGCATGCTCTTTGAGTTTATTATCCTGTAATAAATGTCAATGGGAAAACACTTGTCGCTTCCTTTGTTCCGGTGAGCCACGGCTGGCGCGGCACAGCGCGCAGCCGCGGGGTGGGGATAGCTTGCTAGCGGGGCGAAACGAGAAGACAAAGACTGATTAATCTCTCTCGTCGCCGGTTTTGCAGCGCTATAACCCCACAACGTGCACTGTGTGTAAGGACCCTACTGTGAGCGGTGATGTTTTGTCGTTGTGTTCGAAGTTCGCAGGTCCACGGGAGGCCTTGAAAACGGCTGCTGACCCGTACGCGCGCTGTTCACAGGCACCAACGTTCCGCGGGAAAGCCTAAACAGTGACGTTAGCGAAAGGCCGCAACACGAGTCCGTTGAAACGGCGGTTGTTCCTCCGGACGCGATATCAGAAACGAGGCTACGCTGGAGCAGAGCCGGCAGTCGAGACACTGGATGGTGTTCATGGTGCAGCTAAGCGTAGCGACGGCGGCGCAACGGAGCGAGTCGCTAGCGCTCCATCTGAAACTCACATACTCGATGTCAGGCAACGGCCAGCCACGCTCGTAGCCATTCCGGTGTCGCCTTGGGTTGAGCCGTCTGTTGAGACGGGGCAGCCCGTGCCTAGATTGGCCTTGGCAGCCAGAAAAGAGAGCGAAAGCACCCTCTGGTGTTCGCTCACCGACAGTGTGGCAAAAAGGTGCGGCAAGAGCTCCTATGCGGGTCTGCCGAGTAGAAGCACCGGGTCTCAGCGGACCTCGGAGCGACCGAGAACGAAGGCGCACGCCTTGCTCGAGCCGTGGAAACTAGACCAACGTCCTCCGCGTGCTCGACACACGTTTCGGGAAAAGGCCGATGTCCTCTCGACCGGTCGCAGTCCTTTCAAAGAGCTGGCGCACCTAAGGTGCGATTCAAAAGGGGGAAAGCTCAGGGTAATGACGAGAGCTCAAATCGCAGCTCTCAGTGCGAGCAGCGGCGTGTAGACGCCTGACCTTCTGAATTACATTGTTTTTATTGAAGTAGGTTTCGCCCTTTACGATTACGTTTCTTTATGTGGGACATTTCTCATGACGCGAAATGTCACGTATCAAGTTTGTGTTTGTCTAAAGTACTGCTGGGCGAAAACATAATTAGTGTAGTTAGTTATTCGCTTGTTTTATCTCGACTAAAGGCCTGGTAGAGCTTCAGTGGGGATTTGTCTTCGTACTTGCCGGCGATGCGGTTGTGTCTTCCTGTGTTGTTCGGTTGCTTGCCTGCCAAGACAAAGACGTTCTTGGTGGGCCACTATTCGTCCAGTGAGCGGACCCGGTGAAGCTCCAGCACGGTGTCGTAGAGCCCAGGCCTGGAGTCGAGCTTCTGGCGAGCACTTCTCTCCGAAAGCATACCTCCGGACACGGTTGAATGACCCTTATTCATCGAGATCTCGGACCCCCGGCGGAGAAAACTTACGAATGAGCCCGCCGCTGGACTTCAATATTCCTCAATACTCAAGCCTCCACTACGTGCGCCTTTCAAGGAGGCACCCTTTGTCGGTGACTCACGCCTGCAGCAAGCTCCGACAAGACTGGATCTCTGGCGCCTAGCTATGAGCGCGATCAACCTCCGGTGGCGTTCCGACGCAACAGGTCGAAACTTGCTCCAAGGACAGGGAAGCCCCGCGTCCGCAGCGGAGACCTCCTCTCTCCCCTCTCTCGGACTCAGCGTGTCGCCGCTTTGCCTACGGCTTCCGGACTTCGTCACGGCTTGCAACATTGGCTGGCCGCTCGCTTGAAATCACGGTACCACACGTATGTCGGAGGCGACTGGATCTCGGATCGGGTCGGCCTTCCCGTACGCAACAACGGGTTGTCAGCGGTGGGATGACAAACTTTGCAACAGTGCTCAGTTATTGTGACTCATAAGGGAACCCGGGAAATATGAAAAATACCACAGGTGACGGCGCTGCGCTCGCGTCATAAAGCAATTCCCCCGAATAGGCTCCCTTTGAGTTAGGAAAGAATGAAATAAAAAAAAATAACGAAAACATCGCGACCGAGTTTTGCCTTATCTGCCACACACGTCCCGTGAAAGTTGATGCGGCTTTTTAGATGCCATTATCAAGTCGATGCGGTGCCTCTTTGAGCATGTTGCATGGAAAGCAGTTCCTGCTGAATTACCTAATTTGAGGGTGGTGGTTATTTGGGTGGCCACGCCATCACGTACATTTTTCTATATTCGTCCGGTTTTTTTGATCAGTCACAAATAATGAGTTACGCAACTGGAACGTCGCGAAAGAGCAGCACTTAGATATCGTTCGTGGGTACCTACAGGGGCCTTATTGACAAATTCATGATTGGGACACATAATTGATTACATTAACTTAAATCTTATTAACGCAAAATTACTGGATCCTGCCTCTACTGTACTGGTAACATTGCGCACTAGGTTCTTTTCGAGTGAGAAATCTTGCTGCATGATACTTCTGACACCCTGCATACGTGAAATATGTATGTACATCCCGCCTAATGCGTTAATAGTGACATGTCACTCAGTTTCTCGCACGCTGCAGTAGCAAACAGAAGCAATCGCTTTCGCACTGCGCTGTATCTTTCTGATTATCACCAGGGAATAATCTAGGGCGCCTAACCCAAGTAGACCGACCACAAGCATCCTCAGGTATTATTTCTCTATGAAGGAGAACTCATCATTCAAAAAGAACAATGATAAGTTCCTTCGAGGTGCACCCTGGGAATTGTGTCTACAGTATCCCTTTCCATGTCTTCGACGACAAGAATGCGTACGCCAAACTATGACCGATTAAAGCGGAACTCTTTTGGAGCCGTAATTGTCGCAGACACTAATCCACTCACCTTGGCCATGCCCTCCTTCAAAGCGGTAGCAGTCGTCCCAGCGGGATAGCGTACGTGCAAGGAGAAAGCATCGCGATTATTGTTCGTGAATACTGGCACCTGTATTCTTTTGAAGAGCGCTAAACTTACCCGAGGTCCTACTGGTACTGTACCTCCTACTGGTACTGTACCTCCTACTGGTACTGTACCTCCGAGTCGTACGTGAAGTGGAGGCGAGGCCCGAGCTGGAAGTAGCTGTGTCACGGCGTACAGTCCCAACGAATTACAAGACAACAAATTAGTAGTCCGTCCGGCAAGTCAAAAGGTGACTAACTATGTCCCTCTACATTGCGGCCCGGCTACTCGGAAATCAATACTCCCCATGCATTTGATCGCTACTCCCACGCGAGTGGCTGTGCCAATACACGTATGGCGCTAGTACCCCTCGATGCCTTGTGGGAAATATAGAATGGATATAACATATTACAGATATTTGCTACCCGTCAATTCTAGTTAGACCGCAGAGTAGTGCATAATTTGGAATGCCGGCATTTTGTGACTACATGGGCTTCTATGGAGCAGTGTGGTTAAGAAAATGGCTGGAAGTCGTATTTTATTGTAGCCACCTTGAAGCAAATGATACAAGGTTGGTGTGCTAAACGACGCAATGTGGTCGTTTTTGAAAAATGACATCTAATGTGTGTTGTTGGGTACACAAACGTCGCCACGAACAGATAAGATTGTTGTGGTAGTGGTGGCAAAACGTTTCATGAGCCAAAGGGAAGGGGTAGAAAGGGCGTGGTTACCCTCCTAAGTCCAGGCATTGGCATTGGCATCGGAACTTTTCCCCGGGCATCGTGAAGGCCAGTGGACCATCCAGCAGAGCAAGGCAGTACGACGGAAGGCCAGGAAATTGGCCGCTCGGCGCCCGATTGCGCAGCCGGCCGCCGGCACCTGCCTGTTCCGTCCCACTGACCGAGCCGCCTCCTTCCTCACGGCATCGAGGGAGGTCATCGCCCGTGAACTCGCCGCCACCCCCGGGGTGTCCCAGGTTAGAGTGAACACCCGGCTGAACGTGGTCGCGGTTGACGCTGAGACGGACGAGTGTTTGGCTGCCCTCCTGGCCACTCAGAGTGTGGCTGGGATTGCTGTCCGAGCCGGCCGCCCCGCCAGTCGAGGCACGAGCCGCGGTCTCGTTTTTGGTGTTGACCGTCAACTCACCGTCGAGGAGATCCAGGCCAACATCGACTGTGAGGTGGCGGTGAGGGGTGTGGCACGGAAGGCTGATGGGGCTGTGCTGATCACGTTTGCGGCCCCTTGCCCTCCCCCGTTTGTGGCTGTGTACAAGCTGCTGCTGCCTGTGCGCGGTTGTCGGCCGCGGCCCACGCAATGTGCGCGCTGTGGTCGACTGGACCATGTGACAGCCTGCTGCATGGACAAACAGAGGTGTGCTCGCTGCGGTGGGGGCCACGCCGCGCAGCAGTGCCCTGCCTCTACCCCACGCTGCACCAACTGCAGTAGCCCGCACCCCGTCACCGATCCCCGCTGCCCCCACTGGCAGCACGAACGCAAGGTGGTCACAGCCATGGCACGCGCACCACAGCCACTACCCCGAGCGGAGGCTGCAGCGTCAGTCCGCACTGAACAGCCACCAAGCTACGCGGAGATTGGCCAGGCGACGTTCTAGCCCAGCAGCAGGCCAGCCGCCAGCTGCAGCAGCGTCCTGCCACCCAGGGACGCCCAGCAGCAGCAGCAGTCTCCAGCTACCCAGGGACGCCAACAGCAGCCACGCAGGCCAACCGGGCGCCTACCTGCCCCAGCCGTCGCGCACAAACAGGGGTGGAGCAGCTGCCTGCAGCTTCAACGCCAACTTGGTCAGGACCAGTTGTGCACATCCTTCTGCCCTGGTGCACAGCTGGTGGGTCACCTGCCTACTGAGGACCCCGCACGCCTGGCGCGCACTGCTGCCCTGGCACACCTGCCGCCCACCCCGCCACCCAAGCATGGCTACCAGACCGCTGTAGACCGGCCAGCGGCCACGCATCTTGCAGTGGAACTGACAACCACTTGGGGCCTCGCCACGCGGGAATTGGCAGAGCAGCTGCTGCGGGGAGCACTTCGATGTCTGGCGCTGCAGGAGACCAACGTCTGTGTCCGCAGCAACCCTGCGGCTTCCGGGGTACATTTGCCATGCCAGCGCAACCAGCTGCAGCCTGCGCTCTTGCACCAGCCATCCGTGCCAAGACGCCCAGCCATCCACCGGGCAAGATCCCAGGGCAGCTGGTCTACGTTAGGGCTGTGCTCAACAGTGCTCCAGTGAAACCACTGGACTCGATCGTGGAGGCCCCCATGGAATGTGCCGCTGTCCAACAGTGCGCATTGGGTCCACGGACACCACTGTGGCCAGCGTCTACGTCCGTCCAACGCGGCCCTGGGATGCCACAGCAGTGGGACGGCTGCGGGCCCACCTGGGCCCGGACGTTGTCGTGTGCGGAGATTTTAACGCGCACAACTCAGCCTGGGGCAGCCCCCGCACCACCCGCAGGGGGCGAGAGTTACTCGATGCTACCACAGCCTGCGGCCTGCTCGTGGCCAACACAGGCAGCCCCACCTTCACCCGCCCTGGTCCCTTGGGCACGGTCCAGCTGTCTCACATTGACGTCACACTGGTGTCCCAGCGGTGTGCCTACACCTGGGAAACCGCCACCAGCACCTGGGGATCTGACCACTACCCCATCCTGGTCACCCCCAGGGGCGATCGCAGGCGGGCAGACACCAGGGTCTACGCCGTTACCAACTGGACCGCCTACCGCAAGGAGATGGCAGAGCGTCTGGAGGACCCAGAGCCCGATTTCCTGGCAGCTGTCGTGCAGAGCGCCAACAAGGCGACATTGCGGGGGGAGGTACCCCTCTACACGGCACTACCGGACCTGGAGCTCCTGAGACTCCGGGCTAGGCGCAAACAGCTGCACGGCGGCCATCCGGAGCAGGCGTCCGGAAGACTGGACGGCGGTACCGACGGGTGGATGCACAGTGCAAGGAGGAGAGCCAGCAGCGGCGGAGGCAGAGCTGGGAGTCGCTCTGCTCCTCCATGACTCACGTAGAGATCCGGCCAAAGCTTGGAGAGTCTTCCGGGCCCTTCTCCAGCCTTCCGTCACCAACCGGCACCCCCTGCTTGGCCTCCGCTATTTCCTTCCGCGCATCACTGAGGAGGCCTTGGCAGAGCGGCTAGCCGGACCAGTTCACCACGGCTCTACCCGCCGCTGAGTCCAGGTGCACGTGTTTCCGGTGGCTCCCCAGGACCCCCGCAAGTGGTGGCATTTGCAGTGGTGAACATCACACCTCTGGGAACTGCGGGCCGCCCTGAATCGATGCCCCAAGCGGCGAAGCGCCCCTGGTTTTGACGGGGTGACATACCAAATGCTCCGGAACCTGACATCACCCAGCTGCAGCCGCTGCTACAGCTCTTCAAACCAGGTGTGGAGAGAGGGCAGCCTTCCACCTACTTGGCGGGTGGCCCTAGTCAGGCCGATGCTGAAGGTCGGTAGGCCGCCCACCGAGCCTGCATCGTACCGGCCGGTCTCCCTGACGTCCGCGGCGGGAAAGCTGATGGAGAACACGATCCTGGCCCGCCTCCAGTGGATTGCTGATCGTCGGGGCGTCTTCAAGGAGCAGCAAAGCGGTTTCAGGCGCCACCGCTGCACGGCTGACTCCCTGGGAGATGTGGTGTCTATGCTGGAGCAGGCCCGCCACGACAAGGAGGTGGCCTTCTTGCTCCTGCTGGACATGAAGTCGGCCTTCGACTTCCGTCCCTCACACGGGCCATCCTGGACGCCCTGGACAGCATGGCGTTTCGGGGCACCTCCGAAGATACGTGAGGGGCGTTCCTGACTAACCGGACCCTTACGAGTCAGGGGTGGCCGAGCAACGAGCAGCCCAGAGAGATGTCAGCTCGGGGGTTCCCCAGGGGAGTGTGCTCAGCCCATTCCTTTTCAACCTCGTCCTGGCTCCACTCCCGGACTGCAATCCCAGCTGGGCTTGCATTTCCAGTGGGGATGGCAGTCTATGCTGACGACATCGCTATCTGGGCGCACGGACCCAACGAGGCTACTCTCCAAGGTGAAGGCGTGTCTCCAGGGGGTGCTGTGGGCAGTCGCCGCCTTCCTGACAAGCGTGGCCTGCAGCTGTCCGAGACGAAAACGCAGGCCATGATCTTCCACTCGAGGGGCTACAGAGCACGCAAGACGACAACCGCCGCTCACCTTGAACGGTCAGACTCTTCCGTGGTGCACTAAGCGCCAAGTATCTGGGGCTCCTGGTCGCTGCCAGTTGGTCCTGGCTACCTGCGGTGAAGGCGCTTCGGAAACGCACAACGCAGGGTCCACCAAGGGCGTGCGAAGCTGCTGGCGCAATGGACAGGGGCTGCACACACACCGTAGCCCTGAAGGTGTTCCACGGGATGGCATCGTCCGCCGTCCTCTATGCTCTGCCTTTAGTGGAACTAAAGCCGCGCCGGTGGGAGGAGCTGGAGGTGGATCAGCGCCGGGCTATCCGCCTCTGCTTGGGCCTTCCGAGCACATCTCCGGTGGCGGCGACATACACGGAGGCAGGCTTCTGGCCCATCCAGATGCGGGCCCTGCAGGTGGGTCTCCACCACATCCACCGCCTGCAGGGCACACCTGACGGCGCGGCACTCCTTGAGCGCTACCGCAGCCGGCCCAACTCTCGGATGGGCATGCTGCTCAGTACGTACGAGAGCCACATCGCGTTGCCGCAGCGGCCACGCCTGGAGCCACCACCCCCAGGCACGGGGCAGGCTCTACGCATTGTCACCACATTGCCGGGGGTCCGTAGTAAGAGGTCGACTCCACCCCAGGCCGTCCACCAAGAGGTGGCTGCCCTGCTACAGGGCGACGCTGCCGGACATCTGCAAGTGTACACGGATGGATCTGTACAACAGTCGATGGCAGAGCCGGAGCCGCATGCACGGCCCTAGAACTCGGCATCAGCCAGGTGTGCAGCCTGCCCTTCCCTGCCTCATCCACCCACGCAGAGCTGGCTGGACTCCACTTGGCTGCAGATCTTCTTCTCAAGCAGGGCACCCAGGCCCGGGGGCCATCATCCTGACTGACTCACGGTCTGCCCTCCTCCGTCTGCGTGCCGCGACCAGCCTCCAGCTCTAGCGGCTATGTTGAGCGTCGCTGGCGGCCAAGCTTCATGCGGTGGAAGCGCAGGGGTGTCCACTGCGACTTCATGGCTGCCATCGCACGTGAACATCATAGGCAACGAGGTTGCAGACGCCTTGGCCAAAGGTGCTGCTCGCCAGGCAGGGGTTCCAGCCTCCCGGGATGTGGTGTCATTTGACGCTGCAAGGACTATTCCTGGCACGAGTGTGGAGGCCATGCATCCAGATTCCCGAATAGTCAGTGGCCAGGCCCCACGGGTCTTGCCCGGACGCAATTAGCAGAGACGCCCGGTCGCTCCTTCTTCGCCCTGCGGCTCAATTGCTGCAACGTGGGAGCGCGCCTTGCAACCACCAAGGCCGCACGAGCATCCCCACCTGCGCGACTGCCCAGAGCCTGAGACGCTAGAGCACTTGCTGTGCTCTTGCCCGCAGCACGACACCGCAAGAGCACAACTCCGGGCCGAACTCCCAGCGACTCGGTGTCCCAAGCCACAAGCTACGAAGACTTCCTGTTCCCACGGGACCGGACGCCATCCGACGGGAGGTCTTCCAGCACGTAGTTCAACTTCCTGGTTACAACAGGACTAGCGCTGCGTTTGTAGCCATTCGAGTCATGGACTAAACGAACGCGATAATAGACTATCTCCCACTCTCCTACCGCTCTTCTCTTCTCCTTCTCCTCTTCCTATCCTTTGAAGCCCCATATCCCCTTCCCTGGACTGGGGTCGTATGAGGGTGAACTCCCCGTGAGTTCAACAATATCCCCAGGCCTTTTCTCTTCCCTCCTTGGTTAATAAATCACCACCACCACCACCCCAGAAGGCTACTTGTCCTGGCTGCCTCCATTGCGCGCCGCCCCAGAGCGACCTGGCGCTCCGGTGCGGAAGCTGGTCAGCCTCGGACTCCCACTGGCTCACGTTAAAGGAGCCATGAAGAGAAAACACACGTTTGGTTATTTCGAAAGATTGCCTCTTCAGAACCATACTGACACCACTTTTAACACAAACTTCGCTTCAAATAAGCTACATAATTAGGAAAAAGATAATGACCATGCGACCCACCAACTTCATTTCCCGCAACAGAACCTATGATGTCATACGAGAATGCCTCTGCGATTGGCGGACGCCTGGCAAAGCAAACGCAATAGGCAGGGCTTACCAGTTTGCATAGTGAGCTATATGCCGTTAAACATACTGCACATTCCTTTTATGACACTAAGAACAGTGGAGGAAAACGGGACTGAAGTTCCGAATAAACACGCAAGCGTGTACGCCAATGCATACGAAAATACCGCCCAGCCGAACTCGACATCTCGCCGTCGCCACCGTCGCGCAGACTAATTTTCGGGTTCGAGGCTCTTCGGCGGCCAACGAACCATCCCAGCACGCACAGCCGCGACCTTGCTTGCGTATCGTAATCCCTTCACAGGAGGTTGGCCGTCACTATCCCCAACCAGCAAAGGTTAAAAAATAGAAACGAGGGGAGTAAGTAACAGCAAGCAGCGACGAGATAGTGACAGTACGTCGCAGTTTTCGGAATGGTGTTGGCTTTGCTGCTATTGTTAGGAGCTCTTTTCCAGTTTACAACCCTGAAACTTCAGTTTGTTTCGAGTACTTTACAATGAAATTTCGTTGCTACGTTTTGAATGCCCATGTAGTACGGGCAAATCGTCGAGGGGAGTTCCGACATCCCCTCCGGTGAGGAGATCTCCTTTCATGTGCTGCCCAACGACGAACCTCGGCGAAGCAAGTGGCTACGTTTTGTGAACTTTGAAGCGGAGGAGAAGAGAGCTAAATGAAGTAAGAGTGTGCTCGCTTCATTTCCGAGGAAGTGATTACGGCAGAGACCCTACGTTAGCTCACTCCTGGGACATGCTGGCGCTCGTCGCCGACTTCGTCAAATCGCCCGTCAAAGCGCTCTGACCTTGGGGGGACAAAATGCCCTACACACCGCGTATTGACGCCTCGCATCTTTCTGGTCGAAGCAGAGCTCGCGCGAACGGCTTTCCATACACGACACCGGCCATCTGGCCCTAAAGGGATACTGCTACTTGAATAGAACTATTATTAACCGTACTAAAAAATACGGCACATGACACATACGTGCCAGTCTGTATTCATCCGTCGCGACGGGGTTGACGAGGCAGCGGTGCCGACGGCTGGGCGTTCGTCTGTTGTGGCTATAGCGGAATGCTCGCTTCCGGTCCATCCGCGTATCCCACAACCCCTGCGCTCGTGCACTTAGAAGCATTAAGCGTTTCAAGTGGTGTGAGGTTGCTAAATGCAAGCCCGAGCTTCTCGGCGCGAGAGTTTTTGTTTCTCCGGATCAGGCGATGCATGACTAGGGCTGCGGGTGCACTAGGTTTTTACTAGTATTTTTAAAATGGCTGCCGTCTAGGTTTCGGCACAAGTCCGGTTTCATGTTTGATTCCCGCGTGTGGGTGCTATATGGAGTCGACATACTAAGTATCTGTTTCATGAACCGGCTCGTTCTGACGCCATTGTCACGTCCACGAAATGTTTCAATTTAGCGATAGATTAAAATTTTTGCTTAAATTGCCTTATTTCTCAGTGAATAAAGCATCATTTGCTTCCGGGAAAGCGCTTAGGGTACTATGAAACACCTACTCTTTCGAATAAAGCAAACTTTTCTTTTTCTCTTCTAGCTCCTTTAAGAGGAGGGGTGGAGATGTTGGTGTTAGGGGCATGAGAAGACGAGGTGGTAGGTGTAGAGGGATGTTGACAATGTGGACAGTCGGGTGCAAAGAGAGAAGGGGAAATATCGGATAAATGATACAATTAAAGTAGGTTTAGTTGGGTAGCTCGGCGGAGGATGTATGACTGTTGGGCGTGAGGGAAAGGTGGGGGGGGGTGGCAGGGGGTATCGCCTTTGGAAGTTAATGTGGTGGGAGTGGATGGAGTATTACGAGGGGTCGACAGGTGTGAGGACTGCTGGGTGCCGGGGGGAGGAGTTATTTGGTCGAGGCTAGGCAAGGGAAGTTGCCCGGGTAATAAGACGCGCGGGCTGCGGGGCCGTGGGCCGCCTCATTCCTTGCCAGGGCCGGAGTGGGCCAGGGGTCCACACATGCAGAGGTCAATGTTTTCAATGAGGAGTTGAAACGAGGTGAATGGCTTGCTGGCGGGGCGAGGGCCAGTTTGGTACAGCCGGCATGCTTTCTGCCAGTCGGTTATTATGATCAGGTAGGGTTGGTGGCAGTGGGTCAGGACAGCGTGGGCAATGGCAAGGGACTCGCGGTGGGGTGTGGGGATGTCGCGGTAGGAAGCCGCGGTGGGGAGGCGGCCCTCGTCGTTTGAGGACTGCGATGGTGGTGCAGTGACGGGTGCAAGGACTGGGCTATGTCGGTATAGCGGGTGCTGAGATCACTTGCAGTAGCTTTTTTTAAGGAATCAGAACGCGAGCGTTGCGCGCGCCTTGGTTGTAGAAAGGGTTGCATATGCTTGATGACGGGAGGGACGTGGATGCGTTGACAAAGGGAGAGGGGAATACGTTGCGGCGCGTGTGGGGTTGCAGGGGTCGTGCGTCCGATGACCTGAAATACCCGTTGACCAGTCCGGTGTGAGGGAGGGTCGATGCAGGTGGGAAGTGCGTTGGGCTTGGAAGATTTCTGTGAGGGCGTTGTGGAGGCCAAGCTGGAGGAGTCATGTGTTGAGGTGTAGGTAGGGAAATCTAAGGCTGCTTTGTAGGTCTTGCGGACCAGAGCGTCCAGCTTGTTAGCTTCCCGTGTCTTGAGGTTGACGAGAGGGCAGTTGTATGTGAGACGACTGGTGGAAGGCTTGAACTGAGTTTGCAGGTGGCAGATTAATTTGAGGCCAATTGTTGTTAGTAAATATGATACGCTGGATCAGTTTGCCCCAAACAAAGATAGTGACCGCCAGTTAAAAAGCAGCGCACCCTAGTCGCGGAGTCCCCCCAAATGGTGCGAGAGCAGTGGAAATGGGAGAAAAATGTAATTGAGCAAAACTCTACTCCATTCATGATTGCTTCAAGAGGGTAGACAAAGAGTGCTGGCGGTAGGAGGGGGCGTAGAGTGTAATCTCGTCCCATTGAGAGCTAAAGCCTCACCTTTCGACGATGTATACAGCGAAACATACAAATACTCAGCCAATTGTTTATGAACTCCCTTCTACCAGTACCTAAGAGACCGTTGAATTGGCTGCCTTGCCATAACAATTTTTTCTGAAACTTCTAGCCCGCATGATTTGAGTCATGGTTGACCACTTATCCGCAATCCTGTAGAAATGCGTGTTTTACCCCAAATTTAAATTATTACTTTCACGGGTCATTTAAAAACATTTCATAAAAATTTCCCCGCATTTCCCCGAGGGGAAGAATGTGAAAGTGCGAATGCACGAGTTGAATTTGCGCGGTTCGGTAATGTTCGCGAAAGAGAGATCACACACACACACACAACTACAAAGAAAGAAAGATGCATTTATTCGCAGACACCTATTTGTGTTGTCGTTGTACTTGATTGCTAGAGCGGATCTCAGCTTTGAAATTTCGTGTCAGTAATCCTTTAAGCGGGTGCACTAGCCCTTCTCACGCCCGATTCCTGGCCAATCCCCCACGTGGGTATGTGCCATGTCAGCGACCAGGCAGCGCGCGCCCATCTCCCCCGTTGCAAGGAAGACGAGGAGATTCCTGGCCAATCCCCCACGTGGGTATGCTATGCGGACATCGCCGGTGGACGCAGGTTCAGGGTCGCTTAAGAAGTGCATTCGCACTTAAAAATGTTTCTAGACATGAACCTACACTGCGCATATAAGCAAAAACAAATGAGAAATTTCAATGTGGGTGGGATGCAATAAAAAATATCAGAAAAACATTCTCCCCCTTCTTCATTATCTCAAGGGGACAATTTCTAAGACCTCCAGCAACATTGAACTCTTACGAATGGCTCTAAATATACCGTCGAACTTTTGAGCCTGTTGAGCTGTTTGGTTCGCAGTTCCATCACACTTTCAGCCCTTTCAATTTGTTATAGGTGTGTTTAAAACGTTCTTGCGCTCTTTCGGCAATGCCGTGGACGAAATTCTCAAAACTGTTTTTGAGTATTTGTATAGGTAACATTCAATAGCAAAAGCAACTCTAAATTCCATGCTGTAACATACGTGGAGAGAGTGCGAAAACACAGGATATCTTCCGAAATGCCGATTCCTGCCAATAAGGGACGCTGAGGGAAAAGCCCTGAAAGTACTTTTTAGACTTTATTACGAGCTGCTCATATAAGCGAAAAAACTTTCATAACTCAACGGGTGGCCAAAGTAGAAACAAATTCGAGAAAATGCAATTTCCACTCTTCCAATCACTTTACGTTCGTGTCTACGCCACGAAATAAATGGGCCATATAACTTCCAAGTATTAAGGTACAGCCGTTTTCAAGCAAGCCTTTCTACCCCTACCAGTCAACGATTCCTTCGTGGATTGCGGGAGGAGAAACTGCGAACGCGCGTGGGGAGGGGAAGGTCGATTTTCACTCGCGGAGCACAATAAAGATGGCGCGGCGATAGGGCGCTATTAGCCAGGGTTCCCTGCACGCAGCTGCCAGCTTGCAGCGGCGGGAATGCTGGATGGAATGCTTTGTCGTCTGCTTTAGCAACACTGGTTTTGGCCTCTTCTGGGGTGCTTCTCCGCCATTGCGCGCTTCCCCACCCTTTACTTGCTCGACCGCACCTCCTGGATAACCCGGGCCGAAGAAAGTGGTTGTACGGCAAAAATACGCCAAGGATTGGTTTGCAGAGCGAGGATAACAACACGTAGAGACCACCATACTACACCCTGGCCGCTACAGAAACGCTACCTTTGCGCACTGCTCGCCACGAATGGGACTGCGTTTTTGAAATTGGTAAAGAACAATTGAGTTGTGTTTTAACAAGCATTAAAAAGGCGAAAGTAGCAACTAGTTCCGACAAATAGCGATTACAATAGTTCCCTCAGCTTTCTCGCAATTTTTAAACTTCCTAAACTAACTAGTTTAAATCGGTATAAATAGGAATCACTAGCTTCCATTGCCGAATTCATTCGGTGTCTGCGCTTGTGTCGCGCGGTGGTGTAGCCCCTAGCTAGCACATCAGGATGGCTAGGTTCCGTTGTCTCACCCTTTGGAAGGCACTCGTCTCTGTCTTATTTTTGCCCACGCACTGCGGCCAAACGACAGCGGCGGCATCGTCCGCTGCTCTAGCCCGACCATGGCCGACGCTGATGCTGTTTTCGAGACGCCGCCCCCGCGAATTCCGGGTAACGGCTGGTAGAATCTCCAGTTTCACTCTTTCTAGAGGCACGTGTGCGAATTCAAGTGACGTCACATGGGAAATTGTTATGGGTGCCGGTTAAAGCTTTGCATTCCAACCACCTACAACACAGCGTGCATTGGAGTCAATTTTTTTCTGAGCGTTTATGAATCAGTCAGGCAGTCGGGGCATTTTTGTTATGGGCATATACGAGCGTTAGTACACGGTGATCCCTCTGTGCGCCGTATATGATCGGCAGTCACACATATATACGTATTGGTTGCTTATCAAAGTTAGTAGTCCACCCATTAGCTCCACCCAATTAACCATCCCCGCCTGCCGTGCCTGCATGCTTTTTACAGGAGCTCGGTGGGACAAAAATGGCTCGCACTATTGTTACATTTGAACAATATGAAGACAATTTGAGATCGTTGGAGTGGTCAAACTACTTAGCAGTCTCAAGTGTTATCTCA